>LOJH01026863.1:0-18246 GCA_001685095.1 Ellobius talpinus
TTCCAGTATCTATTAAAATTACTGCTGTGGTACATAAAATTTTAACATATTTATTAAACTGTCCAGTCCAGATCCTGAACCAGTGTTGGCATTTGTCACTCACAATTCATTAAACTTCATCTGAGGGAAAAAAAAATAGACAACATTTGTCCATTAAGCAAAATGTCTATGACATTTTAACATATGACCATGAAGCTAGCCAAGTTTGAATTTCTTTTTTTTTCTTGTGTTGCAGGATGCTTCTAGAATTTTTGTCCAATTTTTTAATGGTATCTATTTGGAAAAATAGAAAATAATCCAAGATGAAAGAACACAACTGACCTAATCCTAGATAATATGTAATGTGAAGAGAGAAAAAGTACAATGAACTTCAGCAATGTCTTTGAAATATGACATGTATTTTATATATACCATATCTGCCCAAGGTAAAGTTAAAGAGATGACATTGACAGCTGTGGGTCATGACAGGAAAGTCAAATGCTTGTCTAGACACCGTCTTTGATAACAATGAGCATTTTTAGATGGCCACAGAAAGCGTCTCCTTTTCTAAATGGTAACTAGAGAGGACGATGTATTCTCACATTACCAATAATTGCTGTTAGCATTGAAAGTGTAACATTGTCCTTTCCCTAACTGGCTTGTGTATCAGGTTAGAAACCGTCCCCTCTCTCTCTCATAAATGATATTCAGTGAATAGAAAATTATTCTGGTTTTTATAAAAAGGCAATGTATTGTTCGAGACATCATTATCCCATTAGGTAGTACACCAACTTTTGCAATGACCTCCTCTTTCAGTAGATTGTATGAATCTATATGGATGGGCTGCTTTAGTCGTGGCTCCTTAACATTCTCCTTCAATGGTTCCTATTATGCTTTCCAATCGGATTGTGCTGTCGTGTGTTTGTTCCTATCCACATATTTTGTTATGATCAAGAATGCATATATGATATATAACAAAGTACTTCAGGAACCCCCCTCTTTTCTTTCTCTGCAAGGCCAGGGTGAGCCGGTTGCTATCCCGAGTAGAAGCGAGCCTGCGGAAGCACAGCGGAGCTAGCTGAATTGGATCTTCATCGGGTTACAATTCAAAACTATCCTGACAAAAGCCTGTGTTCCATCTTGGCTTTTGATGAGCGCAGTTCAAAGCAGAAACTGTTCCCATTTAGCGCTGACTGCCAAATTTCTAAACTGGCGTCCTAATTACAGCCTCGCAACATGAAGACCCGTCCATTTGCACATCAGTGGAAAGTAAATCCTGTATTGTACTGGGGGTAGTCATGCTGTCAGTGAGCTATCAGAGTGTGCAAATAACTCTTTGTCTTATGTTTGGGATTTTTTTTGTCTTCTAACAGTTTAGAATGAAAAATTTTCAAAAGTGCAGCAAAGTTTAGAGGAATTTTCCAGTGAGCATCCGTGCACTTTCCCCTTAGATTTTCCCATTATTATTTTATCCTGCGTACTTTAGCACAGATCTAGCTTCCGACCCATCGTCCTACCTCAAAGAAATCCGTCGAACTATTGTAATGCTCTTCCAAGTACATCACAGCACTGCTCTCCCCTAAACACTTGCGCCTGATGGAAAGGTTTTGATGAAAAAAAATGGACGAATTTCTCCCTAACCAACGTGGCAAGAGCAATTTTAGAGAGGTGAATCAAGGTAGAGGAAATGATTTCCCAGGAACAAAGATGTGAGGAAAGATAAATTTTGAGACACCACCTAGGGTCATTTTCTGATGGGCTACTCCAGGCTTGCTGGAATTTCAATCAATCTACCTTCTTTTTGCTCCTGAGAGTGGGAGAGGAATGCTCATCATCAGATTTTTGTGACGTTCTCCGGGATCAGTGGCACGCTAGATTGACTCAGGGTCAAGAAATGCTCTAATTCTAAGAATTGCTAGTGCATTTTGTTGTTAAGCCTCTGAGCAGATCATGAACAGGCCTGCTACTATATGCTGCTGGAATTAAATAATGTGGGTAGGAACACTTGGGCTCAGAATGAGATGGCAGTTCTCCTTTTAGGAAGCTGTTTGACTAATGAACAGTAAAAGAATTGAGACTTTTCTGGATTCCCCACAAATTGTCACATTGGCAGCTGGGCAGTGAGTGAATCTTTGTAGGTCAGAGATCACTGGGTAGATTAGCAAGCAAACTTAGGGTGTGGATATTGAGGAGAACAAAGTGTCCTCACACAGATGGTAGAATAATTCACTTCATGGGAGTTCCTAAACTGGAAACATAAATTAAAAGGCCAGCACTCAGACTGACATATGAGTGGAATGAGGGATTATTGAACCTCAGAGTGTTCCAGGTTGCAGGTATTTGGGTTTGCAGTCACAGTCCAGCGTGTAAATTGAGTGTACAGCACAACCCATATGACCAGGAGACTAAAGTACAGCTCCTATTGCCTGAGGGTAGAGGGCAGGGGGTGGAAAACAGCCATGGCAGGCTATGTGAGGCCCAATCCAAGAATGGGACAGAAGGGGAATACTTAGAATTTCATCAAGGTTAGAGAGAAACAAAGAAGACGTTTTGAAGAGTTTAAAGAGGATACCTGGTTGGTGTGAGAGATTAAGGAGGAAAATGACGGTAGAGATACAGGATTTGATAGGTGTGTATCTATTTTGTGAACATGGAGTTTGGTCCATGTGATTCTCCAGAGCTTGAACCCCTGACCTTTTTTCTCTTGTCTGGAAATTTCTACCCATCCCTGGTTAAAGTCTGGACCAGGTTTTACCCAGCTTTCACTCAATACTTCGAAGTATTTCTATCCCTGTAGGTCTGAAATCAATGTTGTGCCCCATCTCACCAGGGGAAGCTCATAAAGAGTGTGATTGGAGACAAGGCCAAAGATGGTGGATTATTTTGGTCCAAGGGAGAAACACCACAAAATGAGAAATTTGCAAGAATATAAGTCTCTCAATATTAAGGGATGCTTAAGCAATTCTCCTGAATCCATACTGAAATCATTACACTTACTTCCAATGCAACATTGATGGGAGGCACGAAAGAGGGGACCTAGAGAAAGGAGGAAAGCAGGGAATGAGGGGAGAAATCAGTATAACAAGGAAGAAAAAGTAAAAGAAAAAGTGGAGGCGAAATCTTTTCCAGCATTCCAGTGTTTGCTATTTTGAATCCCCCCTCTTTGCTGTAGAAAACCACATTGCATACAGTATTTTCTCGGGATAATGAAAAGACTTGATTTATGGTTTTTATAGATGTGCTTGTTTCCCTTTCATTTTAGTTAAAGGAAAAAATGGATCCCAATGTATGAAAGTGTCCACAAATACTATAGTTTTATTTGCATATGTGTATGACTCTCTGCATGAGTATAGACAGCTTGTAGATGCCAGGACAGGACATCAGACTCCCAAGAACTGGAGCTGCAAGTCGTCGTGGAATGAAGAACCATCTGATGTGGGTGCTAGGAACCAAACTTTGGTCCGCCTAAAGAGCAGCAAGTACCCAGCCCCTGTGCCATCTCTCCAGCCCCAATGAATTCTAATATTATATGCTTCCTTTTTTGAGCTTACATCTTCCTGTCCATTGCCTTTTCTAAAAAGTCATGGTCATGCTCAGCTTGGAGCCCAGTGGACAATTAACCAGTAAGCATACATCTGGGGCCTCTTCCATTCCTAGCTTCCTGAAGTACAATGCATACATGAACATTTCACATGAAAAATTTAAGAATTAGTCGAGATAGCAACATTTTAATTCTGAAAAATTCCATGGAAGGAAATGCCATTTCAACCTCTCTGGAAGAGCCCTCAGAAATCAGAAATGTGCTTTGCCACTGATGTGCAACAGCCTTGGCCCCTCCCACAAGCAGCCTCGCTTCTCTCCTTCAATCACATGACACACGTGAACGCATGGTTCATGGAATGTTTGTCACTTTCCTAACAAGAAAGAAGTTTAAATTTTATCAAATGCGTGTGCATTTCTCCTCATCCTTTATTTTTTTCACATAAACAAGTCAATATCCATCTTCTATACAATCGCCTTTGCTGGCAACCACCTATTGTCTACTTGACAATGGAATAAACTTGAATTTTAGCATAGGCCTACTTTAGAATAGGTACAATCAATAAGCAATAAATAGAGGCCCAGGGGATTCTGAGAATGAAAACAGTTACCACCCCATGCATGCTGAAGGGAAAGGGGCTGATCTGAATGCACGGAGAAAGGAGTTAACACTATAAATTGGATATAGAGGTTTTCTGCTTCATCTTTGCCAGAAAATGGATAAATAAATTCACCATTTCTTTTGTCACCATGTATGAGATTTTTATATCTTTCCAGCAAGGTTCCCTGTATTGTGCAAAGTGTAAAAAGACTATGAATTAGTTGTAGACATTTTAAATGATTGACATATAGAGATTTTTTTATTTGTCTTTACGGGTTTCATACTATTTACCCATCCATACACCAGTTAGCTACCCCTCCACCTATTCATCTTCCCATCTGCCCATCCACATCCACCCTCCACCCACCCAGCCAGCCAATCAGCCATCCCTCTTATAAGAAATACATCTTAGACAGGTACTAACATCATAAAAAAGAGTGAAATACATGTCCTTCCCCATGCAAATTCACATTATAATAACATGTCATATCTTTCAGTTTCGGGTTCGTATCTAGGTTCATGGACTGTGGTCTCCAAGGATGGAAGATAACCATGGTGCAACATCCTCAGAGTTTTAATATGGCTTTGAGGTTAAGTTATTAGACACATCAATTAACAAGTCTTGTAAGCATTTTTCATAGATGAACATTTTTGGATAAAATAAATATAAATAGTTTATGGAATTTGCAATATTTCAAAGAATTTAAAAATATTGAAGCAATAATAATGAACCTGTCTGATGTTCTGGAAGAGAATGGGCTAAAGTTCTAAGAAGGAAGCAGAGCAGGTGCAGATGTCCCAGGGAAAATTTTGGGAATGACACCGCCTGGCAGGTGGAGCCAGCCTGGGAAGGGCCTTGAATGCAATGCTGAGGAACTTTGTCTTCATCCCAGAGGTTCCAGGAAGCCAGCATACACGAAACAATGTGACGAAACTCCCAGCGTGGTTTCGGTCCTTTGGTAAACTGATATCAGGGACTGTCTAGAGCTTGTCGGGTCAGCAAAATAAACCCGATACAGGGCTAGAGACTGTGAGTCAGAAAGCCTCCCTCTAGCCAACCACTAGCCCTGTATAAGCTTTTCATCCTGATTAGATTCAGTCTCGGCATCTATCAAAAGGGGAGAAAGCATTGTTCCTCTGCCTCTCCAGGACCATTGTGTATCTCGAGGGAGACACGCCTATGGACGCTCTGGGTAAACAGGGAGGCACTGAACAGTGCACAGGGTACCAATGAGAACGAGTCACCGCAACTGTACCATAAAAGCTCTCAGTAAATATTTTCAAAGATTTTCTAAGTGGGTTGCTAAATGCTGCTCTCTCTTTTTTTAATTTTAAATTCATGGAGCATGCCCTTAGTCAGAGGATTAAGGGTTAGTGTTCCTTCAAGGTTACTGTTTCTCTGTTTTTATAGCATCTAAGAACAGCCTTCAGTATAAGAATTGGACCGTTACTAAATAAGCAGTCTTGCATGGCGCTATTCTGGTAGCCAGCCATTCTGTAGGTAGCCCCTTTATCCCTTACCCTCAAACAAATGCAACCTCCGTTTCTCTCTTATTTCTGAACTTCAGATTCAAAACTATGTTTGGAACCCCAGGTGTCCTTGTCACTGTTGTCACTGTTTTATTTGTGTTCTTCTAGGCCATTTTCTGCTCTCAGAGGTATGTTTAACCTGGTTTTCTTTCGCTCCGTCGTGTATTTATTTATTCCTACAGCAAGCGTGGGATGTGCCTCCACCTCGCACAATACTGGATTCTTGCAAAATAATCAGGATATTGAAAGTCTCTGCTCCTGATGCCAGGCAGCTCCTGAACGGGCGATTGACCAATGATGGAAGAGATTGCAAGCAAACAGCACAATAACAAGAAGAAATGGGCAAGGGGAGATTTGCGGAGGCCTTGAGCAGGCAGTGATTGACATTGCCTGCAACGTACTGAAGAGCAATCGTAAAAACCAAGGAATGAAAGGATGTCAAAGGCAGGGAAAATGTTGATGAATTTAATCTAGTACAAATTGCTCCAACAATGATTTCAGATGTATCTCAAAATTACAGACAATATGTGTGAAAGTGAATGGGGAAATCGGACACTGAGCAAACAGGAAAAGGGGAATAGGATGAAAGCTGGGTGAGATGAACCTACACAAATAACTAAGTCAGATCCCAGAGGTTTGTTAGATGTTCGTTGCAGATTTGGCTCTGAACTCTTACAAAAGAAGCAGCATTTTTATTTTTAAAGGGAATCACAGTATGCTTAAGATAAAACACAAATCCACCATTGGTTATCTCAACTTTTCTTGACAAGCTAAGATTGGACTTGTGGCCACCCGAGGAGAGCCAAGTGAAGTATAAGCCGTAATTTTGTACAACATCACTGCAGCCAACGGGATGGTTGAAGAGTTTTCTCACAGCCTTCTTGCTGAGAACCAGGGATGGATGTCTATGCCAAGTTCTGTGAACGCACTTCTGTGCTGTCAGGTACATAACTCAGAACAATAAATATGAGTTTGCCAGGTGTGGCTGGTATTTGGAGCTAAGGGAGCAAGACCTGCTCCAGCAAGGAGTTGGGAAAGCAGCGAGGGTGGCTGTGGGGAGCCATGTAGAGCGTTTGGCATGCTCACAGCATGGGGTGTGTCTGGGAGCTCTTGTTGCCTGGCAGATGAAATCCACACTCTTGGTGTTACATGCAGGCCCTTGATGTTATGGTGTCTGCTTTTGTGTGAAGCTGTAAGTATTGCCTTGTCCTCACCTTTGGAACTGCAAGTTTCTATCTCCCTGAACTCGTTTTTTTGTTTTTGTTTGTTTGTTCGTGTGCTTGTTTCTTTGCTATCCCATACTCTGCCATGACTCTCTACACTGCCTTGACAAGATTCTGTCCCCATTCATTTGCATTTCTCTGTCACGTGACAAAATGTCATACAGAAGTCGCCACTCAATAAATATTTGTGGAAAGAAGTGGCAGTAGCAAGGAATGGTGGGTAACTGAGGTGACCGCCTCCCCCGGACATTAGTGCAGTTGTCTGAGAAAAGATTATCAAAGATCTCACTTCTTTGCTGACCAACGCTCGGTTTCACATTGTAGAGAAAATGGTGATTCAGAGAAGGCCTGTGGAGGAGTGCCCATGATAACTAACATTTAGAAGAAATTGCTGGCTGCATTGTGTGGCAGGGCTAGAGGTTTAAAACAGGCCAGTTGGCACTTCCGGAAGATGTGCTAATGGGATATGGTACAGGTCTATGCTGAGACAGACTCTGAGAAAAGGATGGAGACTAACTTGCCATGACGTTAGAGCTCCTTTTGAAATTCTGACTTCAAAAATGCACACTTCATCAACTAATTCCTTCCTGACATTATTTTTTATTGTAAAACAGGTATCCATAGAGTGTGCCAGCCTTAAATCGACAAGTCCATGAATCTGATATATTGATTCAGACGTAGTAACCTTGGTCAAGGAACCCTCATTCCTAACATATCAGAAGGCTCCTCGAGTCTCATCCTAGACTCTGTCATTCACCAACAGCAGCCACTTCTCTGATTTTTATCATCACTTACTGGTTTTATATCTCCTTAAACCTGCTATGAATGGATGTGCAATAAACCCTCTTATATTTTCCCTTACACTGCAAATGACTTCAATTCAGTCATTTTCACTGATGCATAGTGTTTTACCCCATAAGTGTATAAATATTATTCATTTATTTTATTGATGGATATTCAGGTTGTTTCCAGCTTTTACATATTTTGAATGAAAGTTTACCACTTTCAACGCCTTCAATTGTTCCTACTTTGGCCATAAAGCAGTTATATCACCCAAAGCCTTGAAGCCAGGGCCTTCTGCTATCTCTGTCAGTTATTAACTCCATCACATATGTGGACAAAACCGTTATGTTCTTAGTAAAATCAAGACAACTCTCTAAGCCTTCCTCTTTACTCTCAAGACTGAGAAGGTCCAAATGCACCAGAGGAGAATTCAGTGTCTGCCTGAGATCACCAGCTCGGTCTGATTCACTCACTGTTGGAGTTACAGAGTCTGACGTGCATTAAACGCCCCCAGATTGTTGAAGAAGTCAATGAATGTTAATAATAGTTAGCAATTTCACCCTTCATCTTCCCTGTCTAAGCAATAAGCTTTTCTCATTGACATTTTAGTCATATACTAAGCCAACACAGGATTCATGGGTAGGTGACGGAGATACACTGGCAAGCCTACTCTGATGGCTCTTTAATTGCACAGTGCATACATTGCTCTATTTCTACTATTTTCTTAGTCACTGTTTCTTTAACATGACATTCTTGGAGTGATGAAAGTGTCATTTGGTCAGGTTCCGTGCGCCATGGAACAGGTCTCAACACTGACTTATGATGGAGAACAGATGGCGCTTGCCTAACACTCTATGTTTCTACCTTAATCTCCATCCCACCACATGCTCTTAGCACTTGTGGGTCACGGCAGATGCTCGCAGTACTTACCAAACAAACTCATTTGTGTAACAGCAGCCATTGTGTGTACCATTCAGAAGCTCACTGTCCCTCTCATCTTTGCTCAGATGCTTCTGAGGGGGTCCCTGGTCACAGCCATCTCCTCAGCGGCAAACAGCTATTTGCCCAGTGAGTAACTAAGCCAGCCAGTTGTTTCGGTTGCATGATACACAAATAGCTGGTTTGATTCATGTAGAATGAGTGACGGGGTTTTGGGGGAAGGGAGATGGGAACATTTTAAAGAGATATCGCAACTAATTTTTATACATTGTGTTAAAACTGAGAACATTTATGATGATAAATTTATGGTGATAGAATTTTATGGTGAATTCATGATGAAAAGTCATTAAATACTTTGCTATGCCGCTCAAGTTGGGGCTGTAGTATTACTTATCAGAAACATTCTTTAAAGAATGGTGAGGTTCTCATGGCTGGTTAAGGAAGTCATTTATGGTTTCCCTCTGAGTACCAACACAATCTCTCCCAGTGTCAAGTAGGAAACAAAAAAGTCTCCTTTTTCTTTTTTCTAAACATGGCACAACCTTACGTCTTTCATGATGAATAGAAGTCATTTGTATGAACAGGTGTCCATTCTCCCAGACACCATGCCAATCAATCAAACAACTTGGGGATGTCCTGAATTGATCTGTCATATCTGTGGCTCCAACCTCCTCATTCCCCCCAATTCAGTCCCCTTTTCTTTGCACTGATATGACTCAAGACTTGACCCTACACTCATGAATTACTGTCTTTTAATTCTTTTTCTTCTAAGTCCAATACCCCACCCTGATTCTGAATTTTACTTGACTTGATTATTTTCCTCTGTAAAATTAACACTACACAACCTTGCTTCTGCCTCAAAAACTTCCCCATTGACTAAGCTTCCACAGAACAAAGAGCCCTCTGTCTATGCCTGCCTTTCATGTGATGGCCTTGGCATGGTGCTCCAGCCTCAAGCCTCACCCTTCTCTGGAAGGCATTTGTCACCCTTACAATAACAAATTTCCTCAAAGGTGTGATGCAGTTGCTCTTTGTGGGACTGACTATATTCTCCTCTTTAATATTTACACAATTCCAAGATGAGAGCATTCTTACCACGCAATGTCCAAGCATGTTCAACTCTGCAAACCACGATATAGAGGTCCTGCTTCTTTCTGGCTCCACACTCCCTCCTGGACCCTATTCAGTGTTATTTCATGTTTCTAAGTTTACACATAGTTTTCTTCCACCCTGAGTCATCCTTCCATTCAGTCTAAAAAGTTTCATGTTACCCTTCAACTCTTGGTTTGCAAGCTAGTTGCTCCGAGAAGTTTCATCTAAACTTTATGTTTACTTTGCAATCTACACAGGACTGAGCAGCAAGCATATATGTGTCTGTCCTGTAAGTTCCCAGCTAAAGGCTCATTGTGGGAAGGTAGAGTTGGCTTATATTTGGTGTCCCAAAATCATGCTTAGTGGATGTTTAGTAAAAATTGAATGAGCAATTTACTTAACTTTTCACTGAAATGTTAAACAGGAAAGATCCAAAATGATTTTAGACTTGAAAATGATATTTTTGTAGATCTATACACATAACACTAAATGGACTGAACATATTTTTTATTCATTTAGGAATGTATATGTAAATGTATATGTGTACACATATGTGCTTAAACACAGATATGCACATATATATTTGCACATATGTCAATATCTATATCTATCTATCTATCATCTACCTATGTCTGTATCTATTTTATTTTACTTTGTTATTCATATAAATAAATATAAACATTTATATAAACATGATATGCATTCATATAAAAATATATAGATACTTGATTATATATGTGTGTGTATATACACATAATTAAAGAAAAAGAGACCATGATTTCAAGGAAAGGTAAGGATAGTACATGGAAAGGGTTAGAAGGAGGAAAGAGGAGTGTAAAGTGATAAAAATCATATTTTAATTTAAAAAGAACAAGGAATAAAAGAATGGCAAAGAGTTGTTACCTGTAGCAGGCACAGAAGTGACCTACGATAATATCCAGAGCAAACCTCTCCCAAACAACAGAAACACAACGATCTTATTCAAGGGCCATACATACCATGCCTGCTCCTTAGCAGGGTCATTGTTTTATAAGTAGAATTGAGATTTTAATTACATTTAATTCCATCAGTGTTGAGGATAGATTTGTTTTATTTAACCTTTATCGAATTTGTTTTCCGACAGTTCTATACATTTTGATTACTATAACCCCTCTACCTTCTCTGCTCTCCCTCTCATCTCTATTACTTGTTCACTCTGTCCCTAAAGTTGCCTTTCCAACGTTCATGTCTTTGTTTGTTTTAGAGAATTGTTGTTTTGTGTCCTCTACTGAGTTTATCCAGTATTGTCTGATTGGTCATGGGTTTAGAACTATTCAATGGAGCTTGGTGGCTCCTAATAGGCATGCCAATGAAGACAATGACTGTGCCTCCATCAGAATCCATCAATAGCCAGTAGTTTAACAGAGAACAAGGCCACCCTGTGAGTCCTTCTCTGAGTCATGTTTCACTGTTGACAGGTCTGGTCTTGTTCAAGTACAGTCAGCTACTGCAGTGAAATTATACTTGCATTGTGTCATGTCCAGGACATAGTATTTCTAGCCCTGCCCCCTCCCCTCCAGCCCTTATATCCTTTCACCTCCTCTTCTGTGATGATTCTTAAGCCTTAGGAAGCATGGTGTCAATGCGCTGTTTAGTACTGCACACATAATTATGTGTAATCCTTAGCTCCTTGCACAGCCACGTGTCTCCTCCGTAACTACTGTGATTGCAGAGAGAAGCTTCCCTGATAAAGCCTGGGTAGCATTTAGTGATGGTCAAGAGCATAAATATTTGGAAGATAGCTTGGTGCCATGACAGTTGAGCTAAACAACAGTAGTAAGTTCATCCTAGGGCCAAAGACCTCTGAGCCCTAGGATGTTGATAGAACTTTTAGTACCAGGCAGGAATTCTTTTTCTGAGCCTAGGTTATCTCACTCAATGTAATTATGTTTCCAGTTTCATCCATGTATCTACATACTTCACTTTTCATTATAGCTGAACAAAATTCCATTGTGTATATGAACCATATTTTCATTATCTGCTCGTCAGTTGATGAACATCTAGGTTGATTCCATTCTCTGGCTATTGTAATAATGCACTTGGTTGAGCAATTATCTCTATGGTAGGATGTAAAATCTTTCAGACATGCATTCAGGAGTAGTATAGTTAGAACCAATGAAGTTCAGTTTCTAGCTTTCAAGAAACCTCCACACTAATTTTCCTAGTAGCTTCTGCAGTTTACTCCCCCATAAACTGTAAATGAGGGGTTCCTCTTTCCCACTTCCTCACCAGCATTTCCTGGCATTTGTTTTCTGATAGCCATTCTAGTTGGGGTGAGACTGAATCTCGTAGTACTTTTAATTTGCCTGTCCTTGATGACAAATGGAGTTAGACACATTTTTATTAGCCAGTTGTATTTCTGATTTCGATAATTCTCTCTTCCGACACATGTCCATTCCCCCCAACATAGTGTTTTTATCAGTCCTCTGGGCATTTCACTTCATGCACCCTAATCACACTTACTTTCCAGTCCTTCCAGGTGTGCTCCCAACCCCTCTGAAAAGCAAAAATAAGAATAAAAATAGAAAAATGAGAAGTCCAATTTGTGTTATCTATATATCTATATTTGTGGGAGTTGTCACAAAAGCCTTTTGTGTCTCTACCTCTCAGCTGTGCATCTGCAGTCATTAGTAGCACAACAAAGGTAACCTTGTTATTCACAGTCAGTGGATGCATGGATCATACACCTCCACAGGTTTTCTGAAGACTGCACAGATCGTGAACATGGCCTTGGACCCATCAGAAGCAGCCCAGACCTTGGACATCAACATAACTTCAGGTGACAGCACAGGCCTCTCACATCAAGACCTCTGGCTGTAGCACAGCCTGGGAACAACAATATGGCCTCAGGCTACAACACAGAACGTGGTCACCCAAATGGCCTTCAGTGGGAAAACAGGCTGTGGACATCAACACAGACACCAGTTGCAGTAGGACCATGGGCCCAGATTCATGCCCCATTTTTAATTGTTGTCTGCTTTCTTAACATATTTTTAGTTCTTTATGTCTTCTAGATATAGGTGTGGAGGTAGAGCTGGCGAATACTTTTCTCCCATTTGTGAGCTGCCACTTCACTCAGTGGGCATTGTCTTTGGATATACGGAAGCTTTCTAGTTTCCTGAGATCCATTTGTTATTGCTGATCTTATTTTCGGGGCCACTGGAGTCCTATTCAGGCCTTCTGTGCCCATATCTTCATGCTGAAGTGTACTTTCTACTTTGCCCTCTGACACTTTCAAAGTTTCCTGTCTTATATTAAGACTCTTGAAGGAGCTGATTTTATATAGATTAAGAAATAAAGGTCTAGACTCCTTCTTCTACATATTCCAGATTTCCGGGTACTGTTTGTTGAAGATGTTGTATTTTCTCCAGTGTGTATTTTTGGCATATTTTCTAAAAATTTTGCATATCAATGATCTAGTCTATTCTGTTGAGAGCTATATGCCTGTTATATATGCGAGTACCATGCAGCTTTTATTACTGTGGCTCTATAACATAAGATGATCAGGAATGAAGATCCTTTTCATAGGATTCATTTGTTCAGGATTGCTTTGACTATCTTTGGTGTTTTGTGCCTTCCTATGAATTTTAACTTTTTTTGTCTGTCCATGAAGAATGGCCCTAGAATTTTGATTTGGATTACACTGAATCTGTAAATTGTTTTTGGTAGGATAGCCATTTCTCACAACATTAATTCTTATTATCATGGGCATGGGAAATGTTTCTATTTCCTAATGTTTTCTTTCTTAAAATTAAATTGTCTTTCATTTATTTAAATTAGCTTATGACTAGATATTTTTCTTAGACTGCGGTGAATGAGATTGTTTCCCTGACTTCCTTATACTATATCATTAGTAGATAGGAAGGCTATTGGTTTTATGCCTGTGAGTTTTGTATTCTGGCACTTTGTTGAAAGCATTTATCAACTCTACAACATTTTTGGTGGGATATTTAGTGTCTTTTATGTACAGAACCATATCATCTCCAAAAGGGGGCACTTTGACTTCCTTTTCTATTTGTGTACCTTTTATTCCATTCTCTTGTCTTATTGCTCTAGCAAAGAGGTCAAACACTGCATTAAATAGGGATGGAGACAGTGAACATCCCTGTTTCAGGCATAGTTAGGTCCATGTCTCAAAAATAACGTGGAATATGATATAAGAAGATATGGGCATTAACATCTGAATGCATACACATGAGTGAGCACACCTATATACACCACACACACATACACACACACACATACACATCTAGCTGAAGCAATGAGTTTCAGGTATAGTGAGATCCATGTCTCAAAAATAATGTGGAATATGATATAAGAAGATACGGGCATTAACATCTGACTGCATACACATGAGTGAGCACACCTGTATACACACACACAAACACACACACACACACACACACAGAAACATCCATATCTTTCTTCCTGACAATGTATCATTTGTCTCCTGTTTTCAAGATATATGTTTCCTCAACCAAGTAAGCTGATTATATACGGTGAAACAATATTTTATCATTATCCCTAACAGTTAAAAACAAAAACATAAACCGGAGTGCTGAATCAAGTCCTAGGAAGAAACAACAGGGAAACTAGAACTCATTGTTTTGGGGTTGATTTAAAACTGAAGCCATTAAGGGTAGGGCATCAAACAAGACTGGACACCAGGAGCCATGACATTTCACAACCCAGTTAGAGCCATAAAGCTTTCAAAAAGAACTAACTATAGAATAATGGCTACTCTGGAAAGGTCAGTGTCAAAAAACCAGGAGATAAATGAAAGGGAGAGAATTTAAGGGAACTAAGGTGCTGATTTATTCAGGCTCTTTGCTGTTGCTAATTTAAAAGCTTATGCTTTGAGAAATTGGTAAAAGTTAATTGGTTACAATAAAAAAGATCAGTAAGATGAAGTCATTAAGTGGCATATACATAGCCTGGCTCACTTGCCTATGACATGGAAGAAATGCTTTACATGTGAAAGTGAAGGCACATGATACTGGACTTGGTATTCTGAGAGGAGATCCCAGTGTTCATTTCTTATCCATTCTTGTGTGTGTGTGTGTGTGTGTGTGTGTGTGCATGTACATGAGCGAGTGTGTGTCCAAATAGCCTTCACCTTTCTTTACCTATATATAGCCTTGTCCCCTCAGGCTCACCTGAGACCTTTGTGCCAGTCTGTAGAGCAGTTTGGCTCTCCTGATAGCTGGCCTTTCTAGGGTATTGATAGGGATAGGATGACTATTTTCATCTTCATGGCATTTCCTTCTCCCTTGACATGCCTCAGGTCATTCTCTAGAACTTTACTTCACCCTGCTCAAACTGTCTTTTTCACCAGCTTCCTGTACCCCAACACTAGCCCTTCCATTTTTAGGCAGTTTGGGCCATTTCTCACTTTTCTACCAATGCTACTTCAATAGGCTCTTTGAGAACCTAGCCAACCCTAATGTTCTTTCCCTGAGTTCCACATCAGGTTGTTCCCAGATTTTGTCTTATCTCCTTTCTACTATCCTCTGTGAAAATATATTCGTCTACCTACAGCTTGAACTCTGCACGTGACTATGTAGTTTTCTTGCTATAATGAATGTGAACCCCGGAGTCAGGGCTTATCACTGCCACGCCAGCCTTTATAAGGAATAGGATGGGAGTGGTGGATGGTGAGGGAAGCCTGCCCTACATAAGACCTGTTTAGAAAGTTAAGTAATTAACAAAAGGTGAATACATTTGAATACCCCATATTTTTCTTTTTCTGTACTCTTCTCATGGGAAATGGCTTGTGTTCACACAGTTACTTGAGTTAAAGTTTATATACATCTTACAATCTTCCTTTTTTCCCTTAGCACACCAGAACTGTTTCCATTGACTCGAACTTCAATCCTTCTATTTTTGGCTAATCTTTCCTTTACCTCTCTGCTAGGCTCAGACCTATATTCTCTCTCACACTCACTAATTTCTGAAAGTCAGTCAGAACCATAGCTCTGCTCTTGATATTCCCATGTCCCTTCATTCTGTTCCTGTACTTTCTCCACAGTGAGTTTGCAGAAATACCACCCGGTCACATAGTTGCTCAGCTTGAAAACCTTCACTCATCTCCAAATGCTCTATAAGCTACAATACTACTCCCTAAGCAGGGGAAAACCCCAAGTGAGAAACAACCGTGACCATAAATGTTCACCTTGGTTCCCCCACATTTGCCAGCCACTAGTATGTTAGGACTCTCCCCTCACCAACAGTCATGACCATGGAATGCTCTTTGGCTCTTTGGCGTATGTTTCTGTCTGTCTTCCTGTCATTCTATCCATTCCCTGCTCGGTGGACTCCTTTTCTAAGACACAAGTCAAACATTTCCTCCTCTGAGCAACCTTCCCATCGGGTTGCTCTTTCCTTGGCTGTCTTGGGATCCTGTGCACATGTTCCTAGCATCACACTTCCCAGACAGACAGTTTTGTGACCATCTGTTTACCCACTCGGCTTCCCCATTAGGCAGAGATCTTAATATTTTTTTTTTTCAGATGTGGCACATTTCGAAGATGACATTCAGTAGTGCAATTTCCAGTGAGGTAGCTACAAGTCACCTTTGTTCTTCCTCCTAGTCAAGGAAGCCTATTACAAGGGGAGTGAGAGTGGCAGATGACAGTGACCCTGGATCTGCCCATGAACACATTCATACGAATTTTGGCCTATTTGAAAAGTCATTTAGAGTCTCATCCTGGAGACAGTCTGCCTAGTTTAATAATCTGATTTCATCACTTTTGCCAAAAGCCCAAAAGGAGCTATTTAACCTCAATAAACCTCAGTTTCTTTCTGTGTCGACCAAGAGTTAGAACAGTAGAAAGGTGTGTTGAGAGGATTGATATTGTTAAAGTGAAAATAGTTATTGCTTGACTTTATTATTACCACCAACTGACAAGTATCAGCTGATTCTTCTGCCAGTGGACAAGTTACTTAATGATTTTCCTGCAAGCCGGTCTAATTTGATTCAGGTATTTTGGGAAAGATGCAGAAATAGTCACTGCTGCAGCTTTGCTGAACCCTGGTTACTCATAAAGTTGGAAAAATAATGGCATTGTGTAAAATAGGGGAAATGCATTACTTGAGAGCATCCAGTATGTACTCTCAATGCACTGGACACGCCCATGTTGATTCACCTATCTGCAAGCTAGGGAGGAAAGGGAGAAAGCTGTAGAGGTAGAACAATTTGTGGAGGTACAGAGGCATGAGCATCACCATTAGCGGGTCCACAACTGGGACGTGGATGAGGAAGGAGCAGAGTTGTTGGAAAGAAATTGAAGTGTGAATGGCTCTGTGTACAATATAAACCTGGACTCTTACAGGATTCCAGCTGTCGTTTTATTGCCTTTAATTTCCCATTAGTAGCTCCATGTCTGGGAAAGGTATCTGGCCTCCAGGAGAAGAGCTAAGGTCAGACTGGTGTGGGTGCCTCTGCCAGAATTTCAGAGTGTTTAAACAAATCCATGGACTGATCGTTTACCTACTCTTAATTCTTCTAAGGATTATTTGGGATGGCAAAGCTCCTTCTTGATGCTCGTTCCTCATTAGGACATGGTATGCAGGCACAGCATAGGAGTCTTTATAAAGCCTAATTCAGAGGCATTCCCTACTAGAAGAGGGGAAGGAAGTATGGTGATGGGTTGGGGTAGGCTCTGCCATCTTATTTTGCCTTTTTCCCTCCACAGATCCATGCCTTTGACTGTACGTGTAATGTCTAAAGGGGAAGTTCTAGCTGTGTGTGCCCTACTTCTCCCAAATATGTGACAAGCTACTAGGCATCTTGCTGGTAGAAGTCAGTTGTGTTTTGGACACTGTAAAACAGCACACTGTGGGCATTACTTCTTAAACTACTCCTCAAAAGAAAAATCATCTACTCTGAACTTAACCTACATGGAGCTACTTAGAACCTCTGAGCAGGTGAGGAGATGTTACACTTTCAGTGATTTCTCAGGGGGCTGTGTCTTCAGATCTGAACGGACCACTACCAAGTGTTTGAGTCTGATGATGGTAACGGTGAGCCTTGCAGAGCCATGTGGACGCCTTTTAATTTGTCTTTTCATTATAGACATTGAGACATCCACAGGAGAGACAGAAAGACTCTCTCTCTTCTTCAAATGCCTGATTTCAGATCTCGCTGAGGCTTTAAGGAGGTCAAGTAATGAAATGCAGGTATATCCTCCTGACACCCAGAATGTGAAGTCACACCGTTGATTAGAACGTTAAACACTTATACATGCTAACCTCGTAATAGTATTCATAGTGTCCCAAACCCTGGAGTCGGGATTTCTTAATCCTGAGCAGTAACAAAGCTGCATTTTTTTCTGTTTAATAATAGACTATCGCTCTTCAAGTACCCAATGGTTAGAGTCTTTGCAGTCACATGCTGCAATATAGTTAAGAAAATGCTCAATAATAGTGCATACCTGTATCATGAGGGGCTACATGTTGGGGTATTTATCCTGCCCAATACCCCACAGCCAGCAAGCCCCAAAGAAAATCACACAGAGATCT
>LOJH01026864.1:10859-22275 GCA_001685095.1 Ellobius talpinus
TTTGGATGCTCACCTTCCTGGACCTGGATGGAGGGTGGAGGACCTTGGACTTCCTGCAGGGTAGGAAACCCTGACTGCTCTTAGGACTGGAGAGGGAAGGGTAGAGGGAGGGTGGAGGGGGAGGGAGGTGAGAGGAGGGGAGGAGGTGGTAATTTTAATAAATAAATAAAAATGTCCATTTAGTAGTGTCACTTCTTAAAAGAGAGAAATAGAGCTTATAGAGCTTTTCATAATTTCAAGTTTGCATTTATACATCATTATTACATCATCATAAAATTTAGGATGATTAACAAAATTTAAATATTCATAAAACAGCACATGAGTGGAGATATACACATATACCTATTTTCTCAGTAACTGTGAGACTAATATATCTCTTCTCATTTCTGGAAGAAAATAGAGTAATAATTGTTCTAAACCACATGCTGATAGACTCATTTACATAAATTATTATTTTATATAATCATGTGTATTTTTACCTCTAATTTAAAATTTGTGCATCTTATTTTGTATTTAATTAAATAAAGTATTTATAAGGAAGGTAAAAGAACTTTAAGCAAACTACTTAGCATTATTTCTACTAAAATATTTGCATATTATACAAAATATATGCCATAGTTTTATAATAATTAAACTTCTGACAAAAAATTATTTTTCAATGTTTTTGAGAAAGTCCCATAAGTAGATGTCATCAACATACAAATCACATTGGTACATTTTGTGTACATAGCCAAAGTGGACAATGGAATTTAGCCTGAAAACAGAAAAAAAAATGCTTTTAATTCCCTGTGTCTATGACCTCAATTAAAAGGAATCTTAACCCCACCATCTACCTTAGGCATTTTCTGTTCTAATTTTAATTTTTTCCCTCTGTTCTTCCAAACTACAGTTCTCATGCAAATGATTCCTTCCCTTTACATTTACATTTATCTTCTTTATTTTTTTAGTATCAACTAATCGAAGTAGCTCATTGTAGAGCTTGGCTGTGGAATTACCAGGCCTCGGAAGATAAAAGCCTTTCTTGTGTAGCCCTAGGACTCTATATGTTTTTGCTTAGTCCTTGTAGAATAGAACTTTGACTGCATTCCCACTGTTAGGGCTACCCCAGTGCCTGTGGTTTAAAAGACATTGTGGTGTAAAGGATGCTATGAACAGTATAGTGTTGAAGAACTGCTTTCTTACTGAACTAAACTTGGTCATGCAAAAGTAAGGACAGGCACAACTGTCTATGACAGGAGTAAAAGTTCTGCCTTCATAATATCAAACCACACAACAAAAGACACCTTCCTCCCTTCCTCGTTTACTGCCTTCTTTTCCTCAAAATCATTTCAGAACATTCTTCACATTGATTCAAGCCACATAAAGATCTAGTGGATTCCTCAAAAATAAAGTGAAATTAGATTTCACATCTTAAAATACTGAAATAATATGTCTTCTTAGGTATAAAAACATGTAGTATCTCTTCACTTATAAAAGTTTCATGTAATTGTTAATAATCACATATTTTGTTCAAGTTATACATTGTTTCTTGTTGATAGTTTATACTGCTAAAGGAATTTAACAATATTGTAAAAAGATTTCTGTAGTCACTCTGAATGTTATCTCTAAACATCATAAAAATTGGATTGTATTCTTTAGAAATTTAAAAGAATAAAGCAAAACTTCCCTGGAAGGTAAAACAAGATATTTGTTCTATATTTATGTAGTTAATTTACAGAGATATAATGGGGATTTTGCTAATTTTCTATTTTCACTTATATATCAGGAAGGGGAAAGTGATTGGCTATGATTATTTATAACCTCCACCTCTGCCTGCTTAAGCCCTACGAACAATGAATACCACATATATCTTTTGCTGTCAATCTGAAAGCAGATAAAACTACCAATATTAGAGTGTTTTGGCCATATGATATAAGAATTAATATCTAATTTATCTAATATTTAATTCATCTTTACACCAAATCCCTATCAGATTGTTCTGTTTTATAAATGTTTTATAAGGACATTCCTAAGAAAATTAACCACATGAAGACTCATTCTGTCTGCATTTTTGGTCTCCTCTGTTGTTATGCAGTCTGGGAATTTTAGAATGTATATTGAGTTTTCTTATTTTCCAATCCATCAGTATTTTTTTACTTAATATTTCCAGTCTTCTTTGAGACAGTGAGAAGAAAAATAAGTTACAAGAACGATATAAAATGGGGAGTAGACATTCAGAGCCATCTCTGCATGATTCTTTTTTTGAGGTGAATGAATTTCAATGATTTATTTCTTCTCAGCCATGTTTATGTGACTATATTTCCTTGGATGGATTAAATTGACCAGAAACTAATGTAAGAAGAGTGAAGAATTAATAAGGTTTTAAACAATTTTATTTATTAGTAGTGTGTAGTAAATTCAAGAAGTAAATTTTTCATCCATAAATTGGAGAGAGGGTTATATTTCTTCTATTATGAATGTTTTGTAGGAGAGGTACAAATTAACATATTCACTGAATGTACTACATTAAGTATCTGTCAGACTTCCTTTGATGATAATGTATTCATTTGACATATAATAATACTTATGCCAAAGTATGAAACACCCTGAAGTATCATTTCAGGAATACTTTTATCAGAAGATAAAAAAAAATAGAGTGAACATATGTACTTTTAACTATATGCACACATGTACATACATGTATATGTTTTTATTAACTGAGTTCTGTCTTGTTAAAGTGTGCATGCTCTGAGATACAAGATTCTAAGCACGCATAGTCTGCGATAAAGCAACAATTCACTTTCTCCTGGAGAAGGTAATTATTTTGTTTTGAAACTGATGGTGGGATTTGAAGAGGAAGAAAAATATCCTTTAATGAATTATAATAACTTTTGTATAATGTCATGTATATATTTGAGTGATCTATGAGTATAATATGCCTCATACAATTTCAATCATAAGTAAGCGCATATGGCATAGTGTTATTTTTGTTTATGAGTCTATTCTGTAAACTATAGTAAACATGGTATCGTTTTATGATGTCCAAAGCTGTCTTTCTCATGATTTGCTGGGCTTATCACAGGTTGTGATAGTGGCCATGCTGGCTAAAACTGTGTTTCAATCCTTTTGACAAGGTGAATATATGTTCTGAATCACATGTTGAAAAGTCAAGGTTTACAATTGTCTGATATAAATCTAAGTTAAAATAACACCTCATACATAATTAAAGAAAATTCTAGCATCTATGGTAAGTTTTTTATACTGACTGTATTTTGAATTTTAAGAATGTGTTTATTCATTCAAGTATTTTTAATAATAATTTTGAAGTATAATCTTATAAAATATATAAATACACACATATAGTGTCTTTTGTACCAAAACCTATACTCTTCTATCTGCTCTGTACATTATACTTACTATTCATTCAATTTAAGCAGTTTTAACTTGTTAGGCAATACATATGGTTAGTAACTTTGTGAAGTAAAGCCAAAATTTTGTTCTTACTTTCATACAATGTCTTGTTTGATTCTATTCATTACTCATGAGTTCCATAATGTTGAAGAAGAGGTAATCTGTTGAAGAAGTTAAGGGGCTAAGATATAAACCCTGGTCCTGCTCTTTAGACTTATAGCTGACCTCTTCAGACTGAGGCACCTACATCAGGGAGGGATGAGTTAGCATCTCTGAGGATGAAACCAGAGTTAAATTTAAAGACACATATGAAATACACATATGAAACACGGGGTCAGCTACTGAGTCTGTGCCCTTTTATAGGGCTGTAGGCAGCATCTTCTGTGACTTCTGCATGTGTGGGTGATCCTCACATATTTCTCCACATTCAGATGTTTTTGTGGTGAAGGGCATTCCACACACATGATCCAGCTATGGAGGCAGAGCACTGATGCTATATTGGTTCTCACATTTAGGTTTGGATATATAATTCACCGGGGATGATAAGAAATTCTAGTTTATCTGGAATCATTCTCGTATCTTCACAGTTCCTTTGTTCTGCCATACATTCTAGTGTGAAAGAAGTATACTGTATCTATGCAGTGAAACCCAGAGACAAGGGTTCCAGAACACTTGAAGAATTCCATGTCTTGACATGGATCAAAGAGAACAGATGCTTCCCCAGAGTCAACAGAGAAGAATAGATTAATTAAAAACCTTAATTAATAAACTAAAAATTGCATCAGAAGAAAGAACTAAATGTCCTACCTTGTACCTCGGTTGATTTACAGAAATTGAAAATACATTTTCTTTTTTTTTCCTGGTTCACTTAATTCAATTTCAATATAGGTGTATTCCTAAACTGCTCTCACCAACAAGAAAGTTGAGTACTTTAAAATCACGGATTAAGCAGCCTAGCTCTTCAGCTTCTCTGTGAAAAATTGTTAAAATGTTATCATATATTTGTTCTGGAGTTATGTGATTTAAAAATATATATGTGTGAGAATTGACTTTATTTGGTTTATTGGCATTGGTACATTGTAGTGTTTTAAAAAATAAAAATAATTATTGCTATTTCTTCAGTATTCACTAACTATAATATGGTGTGAGCATTAGGACAAAATTCAGGTTTACAATTAATGTAGAATGTTTATAGCTGTGTTAATTAAAAAGGACATAGGTGTAAATTTATGGCAAGTAAAAGATTATAGTTGACTATGTGTTAAAGCAAGACAGACACACATAGAGGCACAGACACAAAACACATGCAGAGAGAGAGAGAGACATACATATAGAGTGAGAGAAGACAACATACTAGCTACTCAAAAGTGTTTATAGAACACAAAGAATCTACATAATGGAAATTTACAAGACTGTGAAAATGAATCAGAATGTACCTAATGCATTTATATGTGGGAAATAAAATATGCAATTTATTTTATTGATTTTCCTGCTATCAATGATGCAGCACTCCTGATAACTTCACCTTCTTTTCCAAGAAATCTTAATCAAGATGACTTTATTTTATAGTATGAGCATAATGACCACATGAGGCAAGATGACTAGAATTTTATTATGTTGATTTACCTTTGTTGGTAAAATAAACAATAAAGAAAAATAAACATATTCACATTTTCTATGCTGTGAAATAAGAGTTGTTTGATTAAGAGAGAAGCTTGATGAAATGTTATACAGATAATAAAATTCAGTTTTATTTTTCTTACATTTTAAAGGTTACATATTGTCTTGAGTATTTGTTGAAGTCATTCTTAACTGTTCATAATAATGAAGCTTTTGACTGATACAAAGTTGATGGCATTCTAAAACCTATTCTTTTGTTCAAGATTTAAGACAATACATGAACGTATAAGCCTGATACTCATCAAAGTAATTTTAGTTTATGCACTGCAAGTCAATGTGAATAAATTTATATTTCAATAAACATGAGTTTACTAGATGCTATTGATAATAGGTATGATCAACAAAAGACATTTTGCTAATGTTATTTGTATATCAAAGCTTTCATAGTGAATTTTTAACTTTACATATATATATAAATATATATATATATATATATATATATATATCAGTAGAATACTGGAAAACATCTCAAGTTGGACATGAGATTAGGTATCAGTTGTCAAATAATGGCCCTATAAACATGAGAACCTGAATATAAATCACCAAAATCCACATAAAATTGCAAAATATGTAGAATTTCGTAAATCTATCATCCCAACCAGCATTAATGGAGTGATTGGAATATCTTTAGGGTTCACTTGCTAGACAATTTAGCTTAATTGGTGCGTTCAAGAATCATTCAGGAAAACTATCTCACACACTTAGGCAGAGAGGCATTGAGGGAAGCACCTAGCATTGACAACTACATGAACTTGAGCACATTTGTTAGTCTTATATGGTACACAAAAAATATGCATACACATAGAGTACAAATGCACTAAAATGTTGATATAATAATGCAGCCTTGTTTGTTTGGTGGGAAATATTTATTTGCTATTAAATCAACTTCTTTTAAATTATTTTCACAGCTATAGATTTTTTCTCATATATAGTTATATTCTTATATATTATATATTTATCTCATATATAATTAGTATGAGAGAATAACCTATTTTCAATAAAAATAAATTATGCATATAATATAATTATATTATATGTATGCATATATAAAAACAAATTATATTTTATGGAAAATAGATTCTTCTCTCATACAACACATTCAAACAGCAGTTTCCCCTCCATCCACTCCTCCTACCTCCCATCTCTTCTCTCCTTTAGGTTCGCTACAGCTCACCTTCTGTTTCCTCTCCCAAAAAGATCAGGACTCCAAAAGACAACAGCCAAACAGGCACAACAAGATTCAATAAAACAAAATGAAAGTTCTCATATGGAGGCTGAAGAAGGTAAGCCTATAGAAGGAAAAGAGTCTCAGAAGCTCAAAAACATGTCAGAGATACACCCACTCCTACCTTAGGAGTCCCACAAAAACACCGATCTAACAGCTATAGCAAACTCAAAGAACAGAATCAGAACCACGCTGGCCTGGTGCTTGTGACCTCAGTTTCTGTGAGACCATATAATCCCTGCATAGTTAAGTATATATTCCCTTGGTGTCCTCCATCTACTCTGATTCTTACTCGTCCTTCTGTCTTGTTCACAGGGTTCTCCTAACTCTGAGGGGAGCAACCCAATGGAGACCTCCAATTTAGACTCTCACTCTTTACCTATCTGCAGCTGGGGAGGGACTCTGAGGATGACTTGAGAAGGCTCTAATCTATGAGAATATCAGAATATTATTAAAAATCATTTCATTAATTTTAAGATCAGTCCTGTTTGGTTCTACTATTGCATGATGTCATTTTTGACAGTTAAGTAATAAATATTTCATGTTGTAAATGTACCACATTTTCTTTATTCATTCTTCAGTTAAGGGAAATCTAGGTTGTTTCCACTCTGACTATTATAAATAAACCCCAGTAAACATAGTTAAAGAAGTATCCTTGTGGTAGTATGGAGCATCATTTGGGTATATATACCAGAGTGGTATAATTGGGTCTTGGGGTGTACATTGATCCCAAATTTTCTCAGGAAATCCACGTTTATTTCCAAAGTGGCTGTACAAGTTTGTACTCCCACTAGCAATGGAGGAGTGTTCCCCTTTCTTTACATGAGCTACAACATGTTTTATTGATCTTAGTCATTCTGACTGATGTAAAATTATTGGAGGAGGCTGCTTGTTCACTCCAGGCTGCCCAGACCTGAAATAACCACACAGAAACTATACTATTTGCAATGCTGCTTGGCCAACAGCTTAAGCATATTTCTGGCTAACTCATATCATAAATTAACCCAATTCTATTAATCTGTGTATCACCATCTGGCTGTGGCTTGCCAAAGAGAAACCTGTACATTAACCCAGCCACAAACCTCTCAGCCTAAAATATTTTATGACTGCAAAATGTGTTATGGTGAACATATATAGTGATGCAGAACATTGGAATTGGTGATCATGGGCATGGAGGAAAATCTATTCTGCTCATAGAACATAGTAATGAAGTAACTCCCATTTCCATATTTGTTTAGCAATGGATTTGAGGATCATTAAACCTCTTACAGAGAAGATTCTTCTTGGAGCAGATGATATTTAACAGAGATCTACAGCTGAACAATGCAAAGAGAATGAGAGACTTTGGAGCACTAAACACTAAATAGAGTGTCTTTGTCAAACTTGCCCACTAATATTCAGAGATTATTCACTTGAGCTCTGAGGGGAGAAATTGATGGACACATTCCATTTGTGCTGAATATTCTAAGATCTCTCACTCTCCGCTTAATGTCTTGCTGTGTGTCTCTCTATTTGCTAAAGGAGGAAGCTTCTGTATCTTTTCTGGCTGCTATGACAACATACTTGACAGAAGAAAGTACATATTATGGCTTATAGTTCACAGAAATAGTGCTCTATGATAGGGGACAGCAGTGACAAAAACAGCGAATATCTCTTCACGATACTTCTGAAGGTGGGAATCATAGAGACATGAATGTTTATACTTACCTTATGTCCCTTCAGTTTCATACTTATTAATGCTTGGACTTTACCTAAGAGCCAGTGTTGTGAACTTACAGGGTGGGTCTTTTTTTGTCAGTTAAGCCTCTCTGTACATATTCTGTCATATACCTTCATTGGTGTGTTTCCTAGGTGATTCTAAATATAGTGAAGGTTAAAATGAGGATAAACAACATAGAGGAACTTGCCAACACTGGAAATTTATGTTATTTTATTCCTCCTTTACTAAATCTACTGTGGCTTTTAAAAAATATTGAAACTAATTTTGAGGAAGATGAAAATATACTTGCCATACTAAACTGTGCACCATTTCTGTAGAGATATAAAGATGGAGTGAGTTCAAGTTTATTGGAAAAAAATCAAGCAGAGATTGACCCAGAAGCTTCATCACAATTATCCAGCTCTCATGGTGCTAGAGGATGCCATGCATGCTACCTGCAGAGAAATGGAGTCATCAGTCTTACTCAAGAGTGAGCAGCATGAGCTAGAATAATGACTTGCCTGACAAGATATATGCATGGTTGCAATAGTGGCACTGGTGATATGAGAGTAACCAATGACTTCGTCCTTGGATTTAATTTCAGCATCACAATAAAAAACTATAATTGGCACAATCTTACACACTAAAATCTTGTGGCAAGTCAGGTCATAGGTTCTACGCAAAACCTACTTCCATGCATGATGACCATAGTTGTGTCAATATGGGAAGGCATTGGTGAGACAATTGAAGAAATTAGATGAATGCAGTTATCTGATACCAGTATTACATTATATAACAGATAACAAAAAATGTACCATAGAAGGCACAGATTTGCTTGCCAATGTAGCCTTTAAATGATATGTTTCAGGCTTCTAAGGAAGTCATCTGACATTCTATTGCATGTACAAAGAATATGGATTAGCTCAGTTAATATTATTATATTAAGAGTCTCTTGATGGTGTTTTATTTCTATATCTGATTTAGATTCCTGTTTTTTTAACATTTCTGATGACTTTTTTAGACCTTTACGCATCCCTCTTAAGAAAAATGGTACTAAGCTGGGCAACAAAAACTCTCCACCTAATAATGTTCTCTTGCTATTCCACAAATTCCTTTATTTTTTTGAAAACATCATCCACATTTTGTATTTGTCTATGGTTTCAAAATGAAGAAATATGTTATAAAATTATCTCTATATAATACTAAAAGTCTCATAGTTCATAATATATGTTGAGTAAAGCCAATGCTCTTTCAATATCATTCTTAGATTTTGAAAGACAAGAGCATCCAATTTTGACATAAAATCAAAAAGAAGTAGAAACTTTAATGGAAATGATGGCTTAGATGACAGAGTGTTTGCTTTGGTAAAGCTTAGGGACCCAGATACAGATCTGTAGCATCTAGAAAAAATCTAGATGCATATCTATAACCCTAGAAGGGGGGTCCAAAATAAAATGATCTCTTGAGCTCATTGGCTGACCAGCTTAGTAATCCAATGAATTTCCAAGGCAGAGTGAGTTCCTGTCTCAAAATAAATTGGAAAGTAATAGATGGTGAGAGCTCCTATGGAATAATAGTATCCAAAAGCACACAAATATTTCTCGTGCATTTTAACATTCACCCCCACAGAAACACGTAGAAAAATTGAAAAAAAGCAGTATTAGAAATGAAAATTAGAATTTATATTCCTAGTTTGATATTAATAATGCAGAAAATCTTCTATCCCATGATGGCACTGAAGAATGAGTACACACATACATATACACATAAAAACACACAAACAAGCCTCTCTCCAACCACACACACTTTATTTCAAGGCTGGTGAAGTATGCTAGATTTTATTCCATAGGGCAAGGAATGGCAATGTGCTTCGTGCTGAAAGCTTGTTCTGCCTAAGAATGAATACTGCAGGGAGAAACCAGAGAATGCAAGCAAAAAAAATTATGAAGGGGAGAAACTAGCTAAGTCCTAGCTGACAGTGTGGGTTAGCATGACAAGCTGTAATAAGAAAAATGCATGAATACAGATATAAATTGCTCAGGCAGACAGTTCACTTGTACTAATGAAACACACTGAAGAAGCAACGGTGAAATGGAATACATTCACTCTTGCACATTGGGAGACACCTGGATTTAGGAAAATTGCTGGAGTTAAATAGAAAATTGAACCCAAACTATGTGCAACAGCATTCAAATAACCCTCTTTCACATACCAACAAACTAAAAAGGTACTCATGGGAGGAGAGGTTATGCACAGGTCTAATCTCATTTCAAATCAATCTAGTGAAAGTGTTATTACAGTATGAGGTTGACTCCACTTTAGGAGGAATCTTAATGGTTGGCTTGTCAGCCTTATTGACAGTGAAAGGAGAAGCCTTACATTCTTTGAGGAAAAACTCAACAAGACATATAAGCTGTGTCTTTAGTCACGCTGATCCATTATAACATTTAAAATGCAAGCAATGACTTCCAAAATGTTGAGAATGTTTCCCCATCTCTTTAAGGATTTGGAATGTTTATTGCAGAGATCTCAAATCTTCTTGGTTAACCTTATTACAAAATATTTGTGTGCCTTTGATATCTTTCTTAGTGTATTTGTTGTTTTTCCATAGTAAATCTACTCATATTTTAAGTTTATTTTGTGCTATGTCACTTTGGTGCAATTGTTGATGGTTTATAGAAATTTTCTGGTGCCATATTTGGGATCTTTTCTGTACATATCATGTCATCTACAAATAAGAATAGTTTGACATTTTTTCTATTTTTATTCCTTTAATTTCCTCCAGTTGTCTCATTTCTCCAGCCTGTGCAACCTGCACTAGTGTGACGTTATTCATTCCTGATTTTGATTACACTGCTTTGACATTTTCTACATTTAAGGTATTGTTGCCTGAGGATTTGTTATATGTAACCTCTATTATAAAATATGTACTCTCCAGTTCTAATTTCTCTCAGACTTTTTTACAAAATCATGTTGAATGTTGTCAAAGCCTTTTCCTGAATTTATTGAGATAATCAAGTGACTTCTAAGTCCATTTATGCTGGTTATTATAATTATTGATGCCCATATGCTGAAACAACACTGAATTAATGGGATAATCCCATCTTGATTCTGGTGGCCAGTGCTCTTAATATATGAGTGTATTCAGATTATTAGTATTTCATTGAGGACTTTTGGGTCAAGTTCATCAGTGACATCAGTCCAGAGATTTTGATTTTGTTTTCCCTTTGGTGGTGGGTATCCTCCTAGTATTGGTATTACTGTAACATTTGTTTCAAAGAACAAGTATTTGAGTAATTCTTTGTTTCTTTTCTCCTCCCTCCCTCCCTCCATTCCTTCCTTCCTCTTCCTCTCTCCCTCCCACCATCTTTCTAGCTTTTCTTTCTTTCTTTCTTTCTTTCTTTCTTTCTTTCTTTCTTTCT
>LOJH01026866.1:0-18246 GCA_001685095.1 Ellobius talpinus
CAGACCCCGCTGGGCCGCCCCAGGGAGGGAGGCGCCCTGGCCCCGCTGGTGCTTCCGGACCCCCGAGTCCGTCTCAGGGCAGAGGCGGGGACCCCTCTGGTGCTCCGGGCCGCCCGCACCCTCCTGGCCCGCCCGAGCGGGTGTTCAGGGAATAGCAGGTGCTGTGTCCGGGTGGCAGCGATGACCTGCGCTCCTCTCGGTGCCCACACGCGAGGTCCTTGTTTGCTCAGGGGCTGCCCGCGGGGGTCACCGGTTGCGGGGCAGCAGGCACCTGTAGCATCTGGCAGAGCCCCCCCATGCAGCTAAGACCTCCCCCTGACTCCGGGGAGAGCGGGCCGGAGATGGTCAGCATCAGCACGGGTCACACTACAGGGACATGGAGGGAATCTCATGGAATCAGCAGCGAGGCGGCGAATGCCGCCCCCGAGCTGTGCTCCAGTGTGGTGATCCTCAGGCCCAAGCCCACCCTCCAGCAAATCGAGGCTGTGGTCGGAAGCAGGCACAGCTAGTGGGGGCCTGGAGGTGAGGGTCTCAGCCACTTTGGTGCAAACAGGAAGGATGCGACTGGTTTTGGCTTTAATAATCAAAATGGGGGGGAAAACCCAAGAAAGTTGTACAGTATTTTTCCTGTAAAGGTTATTATTCTACACAGAACAAAAAGAGAAGAAAAAAAATTAACAGTGCAGGTGGGTGCGAGAAGCTGAGCCCCGCCTCCAGACCAGCCATGGGATTGGGGACTTGAGTGCAATTTCTCCTAGGAATTGTTTATTTTAGAGGCCTCAGTTGGAGGCTTTGTCGTCACACTAGCACTGATGGGGGCTGCGTGATTCCAACTTTTAACTTGAATTTTGTAGAGACAAGGAAAAAAAACGACTATTCTCTTGATACAAGTTTGTAGCTAATTGAACATTTGAGGGTTTTTCTGTTGGTTATGCGTGTGGCTTTATAGGGCTTTTTTTTTCTTGTTCCAGTTTTGTTTTATTATTTTGGTTGGGAGGTTGGTGCAGCCCTCCCAGACTGGTTCCTTTTCCAAAGTCCCCCTTCCTGGAGGCAATAAGGCCGTCTAAGCTGAGCACAGGGCTCACCTGCAGGCACACGGCCAGCGGGCCAGCGGCTGCTCCAGTCCCTGGTAGGAGCAGGCTGCCTGAAGCCAGGCTTGTGGTGTGAACCTGTGCACTCCAATCCCTGGCCAGTGTCAGGATGGAAGACAAACAGGCCAATCCAGCAAGCAGTGGAGGGGTGAAGCTGCCACCAGGAAGCCCCCTCCCACATATCTTCAAGGGGGGGAGCTTGCCCAAATGGGACAGTGGTTTTCTTAATCTGTCTCTCAGTGTGTGTGTGTGTGTGTGTGTGTGTGTGTGTGTGTGTGCGTGTGCGTGTCCCCTCTTGGCTGCCCACAGCCAGAAAGCCAGGACCACCTGAACTGGAGAGGGAGCAGGGAGGCACGGCAGTGAGATGAAAGTACCCAATCCAACAGGAAACACGTTGATTTCTAAACAGCCCCCGCCAGAGCCTCCGTGCTGAGCCGAGAGTTCGCCCAGTCTGACCTACCACAGGACCCTGCCTCTGTGGAAGGAGTTTTGTAAAGGAAAAAAAAAAAATAAATAAAAAACCAAACAATTTTCAATGTAGCAAAATCAAACAAAAAATTTAAAAAGGAAAAAAGACAAGAAGACGCGGAGTGCGAAGTCTAGCCTTTGTAAGCTTCATATTGCACATTAGGACTACAAGCCATTGCTAGCTCATTTTGAATTTTAATGTGTAATTTTTGTTTTATTTTTCTTTCTGTGAGGAAAACGATGCCTGATCCACCAATGCTCTTTTTAATGTTTTATAACTATGTATGTGTATATATATAAATATAAAAGTAATATGTATGCACATATGTGTGTATATATCTATATGTATATACATATATAGATATATAGAGATATATAGAGAGGTTTTGAGACAAAAATGCAGACCGTGAAAGCGAACTGAGCAGCGCGTGCCCTGATTACTTGAATCTGGTCTCCTCGGCACCTGGTTATTAAGAACTGAATATTTTTCCACTTGAATTTAGTGCTATTAGAAATTTAATATATGTGTTTTATTTATTTGATTTTTTTGCATGACTGATGCAAGGTTTGACATTTTCACTCAATAAAAACTGGAAAAAAATTCGTCACGTTATCATTTATTTTTAAAATGATGCCCGAGTGGCTGGTCATGACTCAAATGTGTGGGGTGGCCCAAACACAGCCAGGCTCTGAGTGCCCAGGGAGAGGGGGAGGGACCTGACCACTCTGAAGCCCAGCAGGCCAGAGGCTGGGGACAGACTAGTTTTGCCTCTGGTTATAGAGCTAGATACTATTTGCTAGGGAGAGATGATGGGGGAGTGGGACTCAGGCCTTGCTCAGCTGAAGAAAACAGGCTCCTCCCCTCAGCTCCACCTGAACCCCATCTGAGGCTCAGAGGCTCGGGAGCCAATCCTTAGAAAGGCCACCTGGCAGTGAAGCCTCAAGCCTCCCCAGGCCTCACCCTCTGGCCAACCAACCCTCTTGTGTATTCTCTGGGGCTACAGGACTGCCACTTGGCAAGGCAATCCCTCAGCTCCTTCCTTCTTCCTGCAGGGACCTGCCCAGTCTGGGAACAGCACGTACCCGGATCCAATCCGGATGCTGGCGAGGCTCCTGCTTGGAGCACATGGTGGCAGATTCAGAGACTAGGGTCATGGGTCTGCAGCCTTCAGACCGAGGTCTAAGCTGCTGGCCCTGGTGGCACTAGGGCTGAGGACGCGTTTGGAAGCGAAGTCAGGTTTCTGCCAGTCTGGGTGAAAGTACAGGTGCCTCACAGCTCCCACAGTTCTCGTGGCCTCGGTTCACCTCACCGCTTCCAACCAGGGACCCACAGTGACCTGTCTCTCCGCTCTGCCATCATCTGTATCACGCTAGCCCCATTCAGAGATGGTCTCCAAGTGGCCAGAGCTGCCCAAGGCCTCAGGGGAAAAGGCTTGTAGAGGCCACCCTGGTCTTGCCACACTCCTGCCACAGGGGACATTTGTGTCACTTTCCCAAGGGTCTCACAAAGCTGAATCTTGTAGCACACTCAAGCTTCAGCCGCTGGGGGTCTAGGGACCACAGCGTGCGCAGCCTCACCCACTGGTGCCAGGCTGGGTGTGCTTCTCACCACACAGCCTCTCCAGGCCAGCACGGAGCGCCCTTCCCTTTCTGTTTTGCTCCTGGAACTCGGCCCACAGGCTATTTACATAAATATGTTTGTAACAGACATGAAAATAGAGACTTTTTTTGGTCTTGTTAAAATGTTCAAGTTGGAACTCGCCTGTTTGTGGATATCTCGATTCTGTTAAATAAAACAGTGGCTAATTTATGGGATAAAACACAAGTTCAACAAATTAAAACCATCATTGGAGCTTCACAGGCCCTGGTGGGCTGCGCTGCCTCCCGTGGGGCCTGCAGGGAGGCAGGGAGCCAAGTCCTGAGCTCAGCGGGTGATAGGCGGGTGTGTGGTGTGGCCATGGGGCTCTTTCTGGACACGGCTCGGTAGTCATCAGGGCAGGGCTCAAGGAGTGGAGTCAGTTTCTGAGGTAGACTCATGGGGCCCAGAGGAGGGGGTTCACTAATCTTGACTGCCCCCCCAAACATCCTTTCATCTCCTGTCCCTGGGCTTTCTGGGCATGGACAGACCTTGGCAGATCCATACCCAGTGGATGGTGGAACCAGCTTTCTAGCCACCTTCGGGCAATGCCCAGGGAAAGGCACCAGGTGTCCTTGAGAATGACTTGCTGCCCCTGACGGGCCAAGGACGACACACAGCCCTGCATCTGGTACTTGAGCCCACTTAGATGGGGTTCTAGCCCTACCCCTAGAGTTGGGAGGGGAGCTAGCTGCTGTGGGTGGCACCCCACCCCAGGGCCCATGATGTTCCCTCTGGCCTGTTGGATTTGGCACAAAATGCTGTAAAACATGTTATGTCCTGGGGCTTAATTAGCTGCAGGGGGGGTGATGCTTCAGCACCCAAACTGGGGCAAATTCAAGAGTTTTGTAACCTCGAGGAATGAGTTAGAAACAGCTGTGCAGGCCTGCAGGCGATCTCAATGGACACTTGCCTTCCCAGACAGGGCTGGCCAGAGGGCTCTGGCGATGGGGCCAGCGGCTAGTGTGGGCCTTGCCCCCAGCTCAGCGGGAATACACAGTAGTAAGGCAGTGTCCTCCCTAAGTGGTACATCCAGGCCACTGGGGACACAGGTGTTCATTCACTGTCATGAGACGGTCCCAGCTCTGCAGGTGGCTTTAGCCCAGAGCCAGGACACAAGGATGAGCATTCTGCTGCCTAAGGACAGATCGGGCCTCCCAGAAGCAAGGCAGAGACAAGAGGGCCACCTGGGCCTTCATTTCTGACAAGAGCTACCACAACCTGGAGGCAAGCTGACAGAGTGACTTCCAGGATGTGGCGGGCAGCTGCTTGGCCTCTGGGAGAGCATGTCACTAAAGGGAGACCCCGCTTCCCCACCAAGGAACTTTACTCAGCCCTACCCGCCTCAAAACGTCCAGCCCTTAGCTTTGCCTGAGTCTCGAGGCCAAATGCTGTACCCTGGAGATGATGCCAGGGTCGGGGAGACAGGCTAGCCAGCACACACATCTGAGGTACCACAGAGTTAGAGTCCACAGAAACCACAGTCCGAGGGGGCTGGAGGGATGGCTGAATTGGCAAAGCACCTGTCCTGTAAGTACAAAGGCCCACGCTTGGCTCCTAGAACCCATGTAAAAATGCTGGCATGGTGGCACATGCCAGTAATCTCAGCGCTGGGGAGGTAGCGACTGGCGGGTCCCCCAGGCCCATAGCCAGTCAAGCCCGATAGTTGCAGGCCAATGAGAGATGTCTCAAAGGCAGTGGACAGTATTCCTAAGAATGACACCAGAGGCTGTCTCTGGCCTCCGTGAGCATATCCACATGTGTGTGAACACACATAAAAACCAAAGCAGTTGAACCAGAAGCAGTCATAGCTCGCAGTCCAGCAGCCATAGCAAAGGAAGTGGTCCCATGCCAGCGTGCCATGCTGCCGTGAGGGGAGTTTGGACACTAGTGTGTTATGGGAATTTCCCACTTAACTTTTCAACGAGGGCGGGCTTGCTGACTGTACTGGAGCAGCTGCATCTAAAGCCACATGCCTCCTGCTCTACTTGGGTTTTCTTTATTCTTTGAGGGTCTCTCCAGAGTCTGGAACTCCTGGGCTGCTGAAGCTTCCCGGATAGCTGGGACTGGAGGTATGAGCTACCAGACCCAACCCAACATCCCTGTTCCTTTAAAGTCTTCCCAGGCCTCACCGTAGAGCAAGGACAGATTCCAGGCATCTCCTTATAAAGCGGCAATAAACCCACCTTCTTCTGGGTGGACTCGCTCTGAAGTCTCCTGGGAACATGAACTATAGTTTGTTCATCTTTCAGGTAAAGCCACCCGAAAGGCAGGCCGAACTCTCAAACTCGTTTCTGATGAGAAGCCATGGGGTTTGACCCGAGATTGGATTGTGCAGGCAGGGGCATGGAAACAGCAGGCCCCTGTGGCCGTATGTAATGTGTGCAATGGCATAGGCATGTCACCTCATGTAGAGACCCTGAGGTATCAGCTAACATGCCTCTCTTAGCCACTTGGCCAGACAGGATGGGTCTGGATAAGAAAGACCTGTACCATGCCAGGAGCAGGTTGAGGAGAGTAGCCAGGCTCCAACTGCCAAAAGGCCAGTGAGGCCTGGGCTTCATGCCCAGGGAATACTCCACATGAGTGGGACCTTCCTGGTACCTTCTGCTCTGGTGTCCCCCCGAAGTGTCCAGACCAAGAGTGCTCCTGAGAGTGACTACAGATTGCCTCCTTCCCTGAGCAGGTGCAGGGCAGTCCCCAGGAGAGGCCTGGCCGAAACCCCCAAGACTAGTGCCTTCTCAAGCCTGGATGGGTCCCTGAGTGAGCAGTGGGTATAAGGGCCCCAAAGGACAATCACAGACCCTTTTCCTATCAATGGGCAAGTCTCTCAGCATGAGGAGTAACAGGAAATCCTATAAACATAAGTCACAACTCAGTTTTCTAGGCAGAAGGTCCCTCTATCCCCTCCCAAGACATGAGTTTTTCCTGAATACATATATTTATGTACATATACTACAGAGAAGCCCAAGATTTTGGGGTACAAACTCAGTAGTCCCCGAGCACTCCTTTCCCCACCAACCATGCCTGGGATGCCTGATGCAGACCCACAAGCTCCAACGATGCTCCCCCACGGCCAGCATCCTCCTCCCTGGGTGGCAACTTCCACTGTCCTTTCTATCCTGCCCAAGGTAGTTGCAATGAGTCAGCCGGCACTGGGGGAGGCCAGAGTCTGAGGGGAGCTCATGCAGGGGGGTCAAGACAGCTGGGTACAGCCTCCAAGCACTGGGGTTCGTCCTCTCCCAAACGACACTTTATAAAAAGACATCGTAATTGAGTTTAATAATGTACTCCCTTCCAGAAAGGGCCTGACAGACGCTGCCTGCTGCTCACTTCTGCCCCATTCCAAATATTTTTACCTTATTTGGATGAAATGCATTATTTTTCTAATGAAAGGCTTTTTTCAAAGGGCCGTTTCCCCCGTCCAGCAGCCGCCTTTATTAGGCAGCCCTCACACAGTTTGGGGAGGGGCTTTTCTCTCCCTGAAGTCACGCCAGACTCTGTCCTCCAAAGCTGAAGCCAGGTTTCTGTCCCTTCTCTTCTGAGCTTGAGCCTAGGCCCCCCCGACCTGGTAACACCCCCAGGTGGGGAAAACTCAGGGGCAATGAGAGACAGAGGACTCTCAGAGCATTGTGGGGTGACGGAGGCTGCCATGGCCAGCATTTTCCACTGGCTGCCAAAGCTCCTGCTCTGACTTCATTTCTGTCCCAGGGTATCTGCCCTTCTAGTCTGTTTTGGTTCCCTTTGGGGGTACCTCAGAAGTTACCAACAGTACAAATGCTTACTGAACCAAAGAGGGTTGTGATTGCCCAGCAACAATGTTCCCAGGGTCCAGGGTCCCATTCACTAGAGGGACATGACCCAGCCCTCTGACGGCCCAGCTCAGTCTACCCACCTGCCTCTTGACACTAGGACTCCTTGGGGTTCCTGGGAGAACAAGGTCCCTCAGCCATGCCAGCATGTGGAATGTGGTCCCCAGGAGTGAAGAAACATGGCTTCGTCAGGGACATGAGGAGAAAAATGAGCGCAGGGTGTGTTTTCCAGGGCTCTGCTTCTATCTAGGGACCAGGAGGCTGGAGATCCAGCCCAGAGGATTCATACGGGGGGATGAAGGGGAGACCTGAGACAGACAGTACGGGGAGGTAGACATCTGGGACAAAACAGCCCAAAGCCACACCCCTCAGCTATACTGTATGTCCTGCCCTCCTTTCCCAGGACAATGGGGAGCAGTGGCCTGCAAGGCCGCTGGAGGGGCAGGTGCCTTGCTGTGTGGCTCTGTCTTCAGCAGTGGCCACTACTGGGCATGCTCCACTTATCAGACCCACACCCACGCGAGGCACATGATAGGCTACTCTCCATGGCTCCAGGCCTGGCCAGACCCAAATGGAAGGAGTGGAGAGTGTCCCTTGGAGGGTGCTCCTCCTGCCCCAGCTTTCTGGTCACAGCTCAGCACACTGTGAAGGTTAAAGGGAGACAGGGAGGGCCCGAGCGAGCAGGCGAGGGACTAGCAGAGCACAGGCGGGCTCCTGGGGAATGTGCATCCATTTAAGGAAGGCAGCTCATCCCGCAGCAGCAGGTCTATATACAGTAACGAGTCCCTTCCTTCCTGCTCCCGGGGGAATGTCGCCCTCCACAGACACCAGTGCAAGGAAGGAGCCCCTCCAGTCCTGGGTGCGCGGCTCTGACAGGTCCCTGGGAGTCCTCGTCCCTCGGGGCCCTACTCTGGTGGTCACCTGGTGGAGCTTTAGCTGAGACCCACCTCAGAGGCGCAGGTGCTAGCAGATGAGGTCAGAGCCAGGAGTTAAATATGGCAACTCATATTTATTACAATTATGTACAGTCATATCTTATATTCTGAAATCTATACATGATCACATAAATGAACATGTGTTTCTCGGTGGGAAGAGCAGACGTGGCTGTTGGGTCAGGAAGGCCCTGCTGCCTGGCTCCACTGCAGGAGGGAGAAGCACGCCTTACCACTGAGTAGCCAAACTGTAACACAGCAAGCGAGGATGCTCTTATGTGGTATACAGGACAACAGGGCAGGTGGGCTGGGGACTGGTGCCCAAGGGCAGCATTTGTCTGCCAGGACCTGGCTGTGGGGAGGCTGGGTCCTGGTAGGCCCACAAGTGAAGAGCAGGTCCAGGGCTCTGGCTTTTGGAACAGGCAAAGAAGAAGCCACAGACCAGGCCAGGGCACAGTGGGAGACAGCAAGACAAAGGGGGGCATAGTTCTCCCTGCACGAAGGTGACAAGAGGCAGGAGATGCCATGCATGGTGTCAGGTAGTCAAGATACTCAGAGGACACACCTGGACAAGACATCTGTCCAGGAGGGGTTCAGCAGGGGCTTGAGCACAAGGCTCCTGAGTCCTCCGCCTGGCTGTGAAGAGCCAGAGCCACCAGGGCCGGGGCTAGGGCTGAGGCCGGGGGGAGGTGTTTGGGAGGCTGGTGAACAGAAATGCAACCCGACACTGCTGCATCTGAGGACAGCCCCATCCCTGCTTCCGTTGCTGGCCACCCTCATGGAGGCAGAGCCACAACTCATGCCCACCTACCACTGATGTCCTGGGTCGCTGGAAAGGCGGGCAAGCAAGTGCCAGCCCTAGTCTCGCTCACTCTCATTGCTGGCACCCTCTGGCCGCCGCAGCTTCTCTACCTGCTCATTGATCTGCCCATCCCCGCCCCGCCGGTCCTCCCTCTGTACCCCAAGGACATCCTCCTCATCCACATGGCTCACGTCATCATCCTCCTCATCCTCCTCATCCTCCTTGTCCTCCCTCTTCTCCTCCTCACCCTGTACCTCCATCCTCACCTGGCCTTTGACATCTACCACCCCCTCACCCTCTTCCTGGGGGCCCAGCAGGTGGTATGTGGCTGTGGAGCCCTCAGGGCTGTGGCTCTCCTTCCCAGGAGAGGATGACGTGGATTCATTGCTGACAGGGGAGATGTCACTGCTGCTGTGGTGGTTCACGGCTGCGGGGCTGGAGGGTGACGGAGACTTCACTGGGATCTGCCAGGAGGGGATCTTCGGGGCTGATGGGGAGGGAGGGAACTGCCTCCTGGCAGTGGAAGAAGAAAAAAAGGAAGTAGGTAGAGGTTGGTGTTAGCCTCACTTCAGGCTCCAGAGTCACACGCTCCCTTGATCCCTGATCCCTGAAGGCTCGGTGATGGGAACAGTTCTTCCAGGGCCACAAAGCAGGGGACTTGAGGTCTCATTAGTCAAGCTGGATATGGGAAGTGCCCCGTGCTAACACTGTCCTAATACAGCCTCTCACACCATCTCGGGGCAGGACCTACCTGCCTTGGCAGCTGCTGGTCTGCCAGCTGGAGGTGCAACACACTCTGGGGCCTGCCCCACCCTATTCAACACTGTCCCTGTTCCACTCCTGTGGCTACACAGGGACAAAACAGGAAGCCAAAGGGACCAAGACTGGGAACACAGGAACCCTGGTTAGTGTGTTCATCATTTCAGCACAAGGCAGCAGTGGGGAACCTTGGCTACTGGTCAGGGCGCAGAGGCATTAAGAGCAAAAGGTGACGTTAGAACCCTCTGCTGCAAACCTGTGAGCCCAAGGAAAAGCCAGCTCTCCTTCTAGGCCCCGGACCAGTAGCCAGCCCAGAGTGATGCCCATTCCAGGACAGATCTGAAGTCAGGTCAGCGTGGTCATGGCTCAGAAATGGAGCTCTATGACAGTCTTGTTTCTGCCAAGGCTGAAAGAACAGGTCCTGCTCCTGTCCAGGGTTGTGCCACCTTCCAGCATCAGCTGCAGAGTCAGCCTTTGACCCAGAGCCCACCCGGTGGCAGCACTCATCAGCATACAAACACACTAAGAAACTCTGTCGTTTTCTTGGCTTGAGTGTCACCCATGGCCTGCATGTGTCCCCTAGTCACAGACACCTGTCTGCTAAGTTTGGAAAGCCAAAGACTTCTAAGAACAACCTGCCTGCCCAGCCTGGATTGCCCATATCTGCTGTAGAGATCCATGTCTGTCCGTCCATCTGTCCTGTGCCACCCACCCCCACCCCCGAAAATTGTGATTTAGGAGGCTTTAGGAAGCATAGTCCTCCAGTTTGGGCTCACCACGGCATTCCTTACCCCAACCCTGCACCCCTATAAAGCCCAGCTTGGGCGTCACGGTCTTGTCTCTGGCCAAGCAGACACGCACATGTCCAGGCCCAGCCTGCTAGGGCACACTCAGGCAGACTGACTGCTCACTCCAGCTTCCTGGACACTGCCCTTCAAGTTTTCGACCTGGGCACTCTCCAATCAGGGCTGCCCTGAGAACAATGTGCTGCTACTACAGGGGGCACCGGGAAGCTTCGCGGGGGCAGCGCTTATTCTGCTGACTGATTCTGCAAGCTCTCACTTCCTGTAGCCCAGGGGGTGTTGTGGAGACAAGGCTGCCTAGAGAGGTGCAATGCTCAGGAAGGAGTGGCTGCCTCCAGGTGCCCTGTGTCAGTAAAATTCCCTGCTTGAAGCCCCTGCTCTCTGCCTCAGTGCTGTCCCTCTCGATCGTTTTTTAATGCAACGCTTATGGACACTGTCCCCCTGATGTGGGAGGGCCTCTTGGGAGGGGAGGCAGGATCTTCATCTTCCAGCTCAGTGAGGGATCCTGTCCCTCCCATGACTGCTGGGCCAGCCCACAAGTCACATCCCCACCAGGTTGACCCTGGACAAGACTGAGCCCCAAGCTTCCCCTCCTACCGATTCAAAAGAAGCCCTTTCAAGGAGTTGATTTCCGACTTGAGCTCATTGATGTTCTGGGACTCCAGGATCCAGTTGGTTGACGTCGTGGCCTGAAAGTCAGAGCACAGGGAACATGGGTCATAATGGTGCCTGCTGCCAGCCTGGGTCAGGTGTCGGGGGACTTAGAAGGATCCTGGGTGGGGCAGCAGCTCCAAGCCATTCTGTTTCCCACTCTGTCACTGTCACACCTGCCCGTGACAACACCCTATAATAAACAGTCCCCAAACCCTGTCTGGGTAAACAATGACGCTAAGATCACCACATGTCCGTAGGCTGGCACTACAGTGTCCTGTAAAATAACAAACAAGCCCTATTCCTCCCACAGACACTGACATACTCATGGTGGCAGGTGACAGTGGAGGGGCTTTTGTAGCCATGAGAATCTTCCACTTCTGTCGAATACCTGAAACTTCCATTTAAACCACCACCCTGAAACCACGGCTCCCCCAGAAATCAGGGCTAACCAGTCAGGAGAGGCCATGGACAGAGCACAGCTGGAGAGAGACCTGAGCGCCTGCGCTGTCTGCAGTTCTGCCTTTAAGCAGGGCAAGACGGCAGCCTCACCCTAATGCAGTCTCCATGCTGCTCAGGATCTCTGCTCTGGCGATGACCTCAGGTCTCCAGGGCCTTCCCAGGATCAACAAGGACGCCCCTAGCCAAACCCCACACCATCCAATCTTATTTATTCTTTGGGACAAATCAAGGCTGAGTGGTGAGAAGGCCTCAACCTGGCCTCCAAAGGGCAGGGGTAGGGCACCTTCCTACCACTAAACCTCAGAGAATCATGCTTTACAGTGTGAAGAGGAAAGGCCAGGCAGCGGTTCACAAGTCAGGGCTGTGGATGGCCACATGCTCTGTGTGGGTAGGCATGAGAGGCAGGAGGCTCTTAATTCACCAGACTCTCCCCAGGCTGCTGAAGGGACACCCCTGGATATGCCATGGTTCCTGATAAGGTGGGGTACGTTAGGCTAGCCTAGACAGCCCACTGGGCACACCCTTGCGGGAAGAAACCTCTCCACTGCTGGTCTCAGAAAGGAAGACTGGGGGAATCTGGAGGGAGCAGGGAGCGGCCAATGTCCTCACACACATCACCACAGGGTCCGTACACCAGACCACAAGGCCCGGGAGCCACTGTTCTGGCTTCTGCGAGCCCTTGACAGCTACAGCAGCCCATTAACAAGGGAGCGATTTCCACTCACTGGCCACAAAGGACTCAGATTTCCAAACGCACATGGTGCCAGATGCCAGGATTTAGAAATAAAACCTGACATCTGGGGCTTTTTAGCCAGTCTCTTTAAAAAAACAGTTGTAGCAAACTTGCAGGCTTCAGTTTTATGTAGGTTTTTAATTGCTTAAAGCTCTTCTTTTCATTTTTTTTTACAGTACTCCAGTAGGAGTTTGGAAGGCAGATATAAAAGCTTACATTACAGCTGAGAAAACATAGCTTGAATCTTTGGTTTATGGGGTAAGAGGAGTCCGCACACACTGTGGGCCTGGGTGCCAGGCCAGAGCCCCACTTTGGCGGGGAGAACAGAAACGCTCTGCAGGGCGGGAGCTGTGACAACTGCTGACCCTCCCAGACCCCCAAGCCAGCCAGTCACGCCCTCTTAAAGTACAACACGTGGTCTTCATCTCGTGCTTAGGGCATGAGAACACTTTTCCAATTTCCGGAATGGCTGCTGGCCACTGGCAGGCCACAGATCTGAATGATAACAGTCAAATGGGGGCACACGGCCTTCCTGCTTGCTTTACAGCTGCCTGGAAGGGACACACAGCCCAGCAGTGGTAGCACCCAGTCACCTGAGCAGGAAGTGAGACAGCCTGTTGTAAAATGGAATGGATGTTGGGAGAGGGCTCTTGGGAACCTTTCTCACAACAAGGACCCTGGGCTCCACCACAAGTGCAAAGATGTTCAGTTTCCTGGATCTGCAGTCCAGCTGTGCGGTCTGCTCAGCATCCCTGGCAGCAGCTCGGGCGGGATCTTCCAGAGGGTCCCATGGACCCAGTAGATGCTGCCTCTCAGATCCTTCTAGCTAAGATCGGTGCTTCGGGGATGACACTTCACACCCAAAGCTGAGGACCCGAATCCTCGGCTCTGACTGGTACCAGACACCACTCTTAAGCACAGAAGACGCACAACAAAGTAGATACCGTCCCAGCTCCATCTTACAAACAGACTCAGAACACGTACGCAACTTGCCTGTGGTCTAACAACTGGCAAAGGAAAGAGTGAGGATTTTATCCAGACAGACTGACCCCCCCCACCCCAGTCTGCTGTTGAGCAGACTGCTCCAGACCTAAGCAGCGAGGCATGGAAAGCACTTCAGTCAACCCTGGTTGGCTCTAATTCCTTTCAGATCATCTGACCCTATGGATTCTGGGTCTAGGAACTGCCCACTGCAAGGCTGAGCCCAGCACCTTCGGCAGAGTGGGAACTAGGAAACCACCCATGGTGCACTTCTCTGTTGCCTGGACTTCTCCTTGGCCAGGCTGTGACCTACAGCCTGCCGGGGCTTGCCTGCCATCAAAAGTCCAGCAGCAGAGGGTGGCTTTTCATTCCTGTTGTCAGGAGGTGACACAAAAACAGGAATATCGTCCTTGATGGTTAATGCTACACCGAGGCAGTGGTGCCCCGCTTCTTTAATGGAGGACAGCGTCAGCCTGAGGTGTCACTCATGTCAGAAGATGACAAGCGGAGGACACTAGGCCCTCAGAAGACAGTAGACAGGTGGAGACCTTATAGCTAAATGGAACAGACCTGGGCCTGGGGACCCAAGGGTCCAAAGATAAGTACCTTGGCAGCGGCCAGCTCATGGGCCAGCTCCTGGACCTTCTGCTGCTGCTGTCTCAGTAGCTCTTGGACAGAGGCCAGCGCTGTCTGTACCTGAGTCACTGGGGAAGAGAGCATTACATCTGGTAGTCAGTGCCCAAGGTTCCCTCCTCGCCCACATACCTGCAAGCTGCCCGCCTCCCTGCTATGTGTAATTTATCTGTAGGCCCTGCCCCCACACCCAGACAATTTATCCGTGCCTGGGGTGATCCACCCGCACTGTGTGTAACCTCTGGTGTTTCTCCATCTTTCCATTGTGTGCCTGTCCGTGGTCAACAGTACATCCGTCCAAAACCTCTCCCCTCTAATTACGCCTGGCTGTGACGTGCCTGGCTCTCTAGCTCCCGCCATGTTCCAATCATTCATCTCCCCGGACTCACAGTGGCCTTGGGTGCTCTAGGGTAGCTTCAGTCCCAGGAGGACTGAGACTCAGGTCTCCACCATATCCAGGAATAGGAAAGTACAAGTCCCACCTGCGCTGGTTTTTCTGTTCTGTTCTGCCCCACTGAGGACTTGCCAAGGCCCCTCTACCAAGTGACCTGTTGAGGCCTGTGACTACTATGTCCCTGCCTCCTAGGAGCAACGGCCCATGGGACAGACGAGTTAGAGGGTTCCAGACAGCTCTGTACAGGTGCCAGTGAGGGGCAGACTCCTGCCTGGGACAGGTGACTTTCTTCCCTGCCTCAAGGTTTAGATGTGCAGCTTCCACTTAGTAAAGGAGAAGAACCACCTCTGCCACAACAGGTCCCAGCTAATCTGGGCCATCACTGGGGCAGCAGGTACTGAGTGCCACCCATGTGGAGTCGATAACAGAGGAGGTGGCAGGGGTCCCGGGAGCCACAGTAATTACAGACTCTCTTGACCCTGCACTGGATTCTTCGAGGGAAGGGGGAAATCACTGAAAACCCCCCTGAAAACCTCATAGAAGCAGAAATTAAAAATGAACTTTACAGCCCTTAGAAAGGCTGTCATTTTATTCCCCTTATTAATATTCTGAGGTTGGGAGCCTTTCCGTAAAAACATAATTAATTGAGGCCGTGCCGACAGTAAACAAGCAATTTCAAATTAAACCGAAATGACGGCGGCTTCATTTGCAAATGTGAACAGATTCTCAGAGCAGATAAATGAAGTCACCACAGAGTGGAGACGGAGGGAGAGGGAGGGGCCGAAAGGGGCTGTGTGAGGGGGCTTTGAGGGGAGACTTGATGGAGTCATTAATCTTTACCTGTCTGGGCCACGCTGCCACTCAGTTCGGAGAGACTCGCCGCCATCCTCTCCAGCTGCTTCCTGTCCTCTCGGCCTCCCAGGATGAGGGGCAGCAGGTACTTCTGCACGAAGGGACCAGGTGAGGAGTTGGCCACACCAGCCTCTCAAATCCCACCACCCAATTTGCCCTGATCTTCTGCGTGTCACTCCAGTCCCAACACACTCCATACTAGAAAAAAAGTGCTTGAGAAAGTTACGGGGCTGCTTTCGGCCTCCTAAGAACTTCTGCGGGAACAAGGACAAAGACCAAAAGAAGGTGAGGAGGAGTCAGGGGTGCCTAGCACAGGCCGGGCCAGGTCTCTGAGTTGTCCCTCGTCCCTTTCACTTACTTTTCCTAGATATATATATATATCTACGATGCTTTTAAATTCTACTTGAAAAGTTCTAAGGAGACTGCAGAGGGCTAGATGACAGGCCAGACACTGGCCCTGGTGGTGGGTGGCTCTGGGGAGGAGAGAAAAGCAGCTTTCACTGTTCCTTTCTGAATCTTTAACTCCTGAACTCTGTGAATGAAACAAATGGCCTCACCCATCCAGAAACAGCATTAGATCTGCGTAAACACAACGTTACTGGAGAAAGGAGGAAAATCAACAGCATCTGGGATCATTATCTTCCATGGTGGGAATAAGGCACACGCATCAGAACCCTACTAAAGAGGGCACCTTGGACTCTTCTAAACATCAGAAGGGGCTTTCTTCACGGGAAGCCAAAACAGCCTAGATTCTCCCAGAACTGAAAGACAGGCAGAGGAGAAACTGCACCAGGGACACAGGAAGACAAGGCTGCTGACTGCGGGGCCACCAGGCAGGAACACCTACAACCAGCCTCCCCATCCTTTGGGAAAGGGGGGCACAGCTGGAAATCTGTAGGGCGTGGGACAAGGAAGTACAGGGGTTGGAGGTAGCAGGTGCTAGGAGAACAGATAGGAGAGCCTGTGCTTTGCCACCAAGCAGTGTGGGATCTGGAGACCTTCTGGCCCCACTCTAGGGGGGCGAGGTCCACACCAATCTGAGAGGACACTGTTTCAGCAAAGCACACAAGCGTGGCAGGTGGTACCCAGAAAGAACTTAGGTTTTCTGTTTATTTGGGTTCCAGACAGGAAAAACAGAGGGAATGTTCTCCATTATGGGTTCTGTACTAGGGAAGAAAAGCAAGTCTCTGGGGGTTTGTAGGAGAACTCATTTCAAGAGAAACTCAGAGTGAAGCTCGTCATTTAGCATGTGCACAGAAGCCGTTTCTATTTTGCAAAGTGCTTTGCAGCCAGTGTGAGTTATTACCCACAACCGAGCGGAACCCATCAACTCAGCCTGACGTTTCCTAAGTATAAAAGTCAAGAAATTCCCAGTCGCACAACCAGCTACCCCCCATTCCTCAGGCCAGAGCCCGTGAGCAGGGAGTGCTGCCACTGCTCTGGCTAAATCTCTGTGCCTATACAAGGCAAGACAGCCCCCCACTTTTTTAAAACTTAAAGAAAAGTACCAGAAGATGCTGAAGACAATGTTGTGTCACCATTGTGACCAACACTTCAAAGTTTCCTTTCTTTTTAAAGCAGGCTGGTGGCCAGAGCAGCACAGAAACAGGTGACAATCTCTGTGTCACATCTGAACCAAAGTGTCACACCTCCTGTTCCCTTGGAGGGTGGGGGGCAGGCGATGGGACAATCATGTGCTGTTCACAGGACACTCTGTGTTGGTGTCTGTCTGCAGCTGCAGCCAGCGACCTGAGAGGCTGCCCCATGCACACAAGGCAACACAGCAGCTCAGCAGTGGACGTCCCAAGCCTGGAATACTCTGCTTCTGAATTTCTGCACAGGAATTGCTATTCTGGCAACAGATACTACACTGAAGAGTTACTTTCTGCCACAACTCTGTCATTATCTATTCTATGAAGTCAAAAACTAAGAATCCAAGAATGCAAGGTTTACACACATTTCCTGTGCTGAAATCTACACTGCAAGCCTGGGAATTTAATAGGGTCCTTAAAAAAAAAAAGTTGCCGGGTAGTGGTGGTGGCACACGCCTTTTTCCCCAGCACTTAGGAGGCAGAGGCAGGTGGATCTCTGTGAGTTCAAGTCCAGCCTGGTCTACACAGCTAATTCCAGGATGTCCAGGGCTATACAGAGAAACCCTGTCTCAAAAAACAAACAAACAAACAAAAAAGTCACCAAACCATGCTGGATTAGTGGGAGACCTCAGAAGAGAACATGGCTTCTCTCCAGGGTAAGCAGGCCTGGCGGTGGGGCCATCCTGGCTGTGGGGCCATCCTGGCTGTGGCCATCCCAGCTGTGGCCATCCTGGATGTGCATCTTGTAGACTAGCTTCTCCCAATCAAGGCTGGGCCTTTCCACTGGTATCATGGGAGAAGATGTTTGTTCAGTGCCTTCAGCTCTGCTACAAGCAGCAACTCTACGGTTGAGGGCTGGCTGACTCACAGGCTCAGGGAAAATCCCACGTTTATACAGATGCTACCACAATCCACAGAAAACAAGAAGTGGGCTCCCTGAGCTAGTTGTAAATACCAGGGTGGAATAAGGCCATCTAAGGGGCTTCCCACCAGCCAGCAGGCAAGGAGCCAGCACCAATCTAGCACTGTCCCAAGACTGACTCCTGGCCTCCATTTCAACCCTAGGCAAGTTCTACAGATGCTGAAAGCCATCACAGCCAGAAGATGCATCAATACACCTGACCTACTAAGCAACACGGTGCTCCTGTCCTACTTCACTGTGCCCAGAATACTTGCTGCAGCGGTTGGGCAAAACTGTCAAAAGCAAAGCCTCTCTCTGTTTCTTCACTGAGTATTGTGCCCAAAGTGGGAATACTGATGTGGATAGGCACACTTTCACACCAATGTGAAGTCAGATCATCTGGTCTAGTCCCGTCTTACAGACAAACTGCTACTCTGAGACAGAGTCAGGTTCAACACATACAGCTGGGCTCCAGAGTCCAAGCTCTTAACCATGAGGTTGCTATGTCTTTCAAACATACTTCTTGGCCAGGCGGTGGTGGCGCACACCTTTAACCCCAGCACTTGGGAGGCAGACAGGCAGATCTCTATGAGTTCGAGGCCAGCCTGGTCTGCAGAGTGAGTTCCAGGACAGCCAAACCTACACAGAGAAATCCTGTCTTGAAACCCCCATCCCCTCCCCCCAAAATTTACATACTTCTCTCTGGTACCAGGCGCTACTCTGAACACCACTACTCTGAACACC
>LOJH01026867.1:0-18245 GCA_001685095.1 Ellobius talpinus
GAGTGGTCTCGACTGATCCTTGGGCAAGGGGTCTCTCCTGAAGGAAGACATCCCCGGGGGTCTTTCAGCTTCACACAGTGTACAAATATTCTACAACACCACCCAACCAAACCACAGGGTTGTTCTGAAACTAGGGGCTGAGGGAGGCAGCCAACCTCACACAGCCTTGTTGCTGGGTTCCCCTTTGCCCAGACTGTGACTTCTCTCCCCTTTAGGAAAAGCTCCACACCCCTGGCCCACTTCTGCCCAGCTTTCTCCCATCCAGTCGTGGGTTGAGGGATCTCCCTCTCAGCAAATTCAGCCATGGATGTAAGGGAAGAGATGGCATTCCAGACTCTTTTTGTCTTCCTCTCAAATGGGCACCAGAGTAAAGAATCTGAAAATCATTTCCAGCCTCCGTTGCCCTGCCCACCCCTCACCTAGTCTCAGTGCCATGGAAACCAGATCTGATTTCCAGGGAGATTCTACGGGGAGATTGCTAGGAATCCCTGTCGTTCCCTTTTCCTGACCTCTCTCATCGACTGGAAACCACTCTAAGGTGGGAGGAAGGTTCTTGAAGAATCAGAGACAGTGCTTCCAACCTTGGGTCTCCAATAGTCCTCTCGACTGTCTGAGCCTCCTCTTGGAGCAAACAGATCCCTCCCTGTAGCCCCAGACAAGCACCGCATTATGCAGTCCTGGCTGCTTTGAACACTTTTGTTGTTATTGATCTGCACGAAAGGGGAAGGAGGTAGATGGAGGAACACAGAAGAGTCTGGGAGCTGCAGTTTCACTATCGTCAGGGTTTCGTGGGATGGATTTGCAAATTCCTGGGATGAGGTACTGACTGAGAGAGCCAAGAACCTCCCCTGTCCCCTGCAGCAAAGGCAGGAAATTGAGATGCACTAGTAAAGACAAACACACACATGACAGGATGCAGCCAGGGGCAGATGCAGTAGACCCTGGGGGAGCGAGCTTTTGCAGGAAGTGCTACGGAATCAGGAAACCTGCAGGGCCTGAAGGAGATTGTTCTGGGAAGAGCAGGGGTCAGGGGGTGGAGGAAGGGCACCAGGGACTGTAGAGCTACTAAAACAGATGGTAAATGCAGCCAGAAGGAAACAAGGCAGAAGTCGTCAAGAGTGGGCAGAGATTCAGGGCAGCCATGTGGACTGAGGTAAAGGGACTGGATTTGATTCCAGGTGCTCTGGAAAGCTGTTGGAGGGCTTCCTGAAGCTCCCTCCTGCTGCTGTGTGGACAGCAGAGGCACAGGAGGGGCTAAGTCGAAGGTCCATTTGAGAGTGACCGTAGCCTGAATAAGGATGCCTTCTGAAATGGAGAGATGCAGATGGACTGAGGTCAGAACAGAGTTGGGGGGGCAGAAGGAAGCACAGAGCACTCAGGACTTCTGGGAGCACTTTCTGGGCCTGTCAGGGATGAAGGGATGCTCTATTCTCAAGTAGAATACAGAGTGATATGCAGCCTCTCTTTGCAAACTAGGAGTGGAGAATGGGCTCTGACCCTTTGTGACACCCCGGGAACCTTGCATATCTCCACACAGACCACTTAGGTAAGGCTCCCTGGCAGTCTGGCATGTGGTGGTACAGTGCTCTACAGCGGCCTCTGGAATGAGAAGAGAGATGCTGGGAAGGAGCCACTATGAGGCCTTAGAGTCCACCTTCATAGTTTCAGCTGATGGCAGACCTTTCTAATATATACACCATTACCACCACCACCACCACCACCATCACTACCGTCACCACAACCACCACCATTACCACCACCATCACCACAACCACCACCATCACCACCACCGTCACCACAACCACCACCATCATCACCACCATCACCACCATCACCACCACCGTCACCACAACCACCACCATCATTACCACCATTACCACAACCACCACCATCACCACCACCGTCACCACAACCACCACCATCATCATCACCACCGTCACCACAACCACCACCATCATCACCACCGTCACAACTACCACCATCACCACCACCGTCACCACAACCACCACCATCATCACCACCGTCACCACAACCACCACCATCACCACCACCGTCACCACAACCACCACCATCACCACCACCGTCACCACAACCACCACCGTCACCACAACCACCACCATGGCCACAGTTACCACCATCACACCATAATCTATAACCATCATCATCATCATCACCATTCCCACCACAATCACCACCATTACCACGTCAGGTTTTGCTACAGGCTACAAAATTGCCTGGCTATAATCTGGAAGTAGCCCTACAGTGGTTAGATAGCCCACCGCCTGTGCTATGGCCCTGGTTGCTCAATTTGTGTCACACAGTGGGGCCTTGGGAGCTGACATTGTGCTTACCACACTTTTGCTATCCTTGTGAAAGACCAACTGATTCCATATGGGTCTTGTGTCTCTCTGCTGGCAGGGTTCATGGAGGTGTGCCATGTCCACCAGAAGCTCCAGCAGTGTTAGCCACCAGCCTGCCACTCAGGCACTGTTTTAGTCAATGTCTTCTTGCTGCGGAAAGACACCATGACCCTGACAACTCTTATAAAGAAAAGCATTTCATCGGGGCTGGTTTACAGTTTCAGAGGGGTAGTTCATTCTCAACATGGCGGCAGGCAGACATGGTGCTGGAGAAGGAGCTGAGAGTTCTACATTCAGATCTCAGGTGGTAGGAAGAGAGAGAGCCACTGGGCCTGGCTTGGGCTTTTGAAAACCTCAAAGCCACCTCCAATGACACACTTCCTCCAACAAGGTCATCCATACCAATCTTTTCAAATAATGTCACTCCCTGGTGAGCAAGCATTCAAATCTGTGAGCCTATAGGAACCACCTCATGCACTGCACTTGACACAATGACACCGGTGAAATTATGCCTGTTGGAGAAAAGACAGAAGATGTACTTCCTGCCTGGCTACTGGCCAATCAGCATTTTATTAAAATGCAATTGACGGGGTACAGACCATTGTCCCACAGTAAGAAGAAGTCACAGCATCAGCAGCGTTGACAGCCAGGAGAGGAGGGAAGCAGGGCTCTCCCCAATTCCACCTATGGAGGGGTGTTTACAGGCTCACCACAGAGCCTAACTGGAACTGGTCATCTGAGCGCTGCCCCTCCTGAGAACCAGGGATCATCCCTAAAACCTGCTGAGGCTCAGCAGATAGGGGGAGCATCCAGGGCTGGAGGAGACAGTCACTCTTCCCAGTGGCACTCTGATTACTGTGGTTCCAAGCAGCGGCCAACTATAGGGAGTGCTCCCAGTGGGGAGCACCGTCACATGGCGAGGCTATGACTGAGACCAATTGGTGACTGGGAGGGCACCGTGCTCCCCTGGCCCAGCCTCATGATAGCAGGCATCACCTGTTGGTCTTCATAGACCATCCCTTTCCTCACTGCAGGGGAACTTTATACAATATAAGGTGTGATTAGGAGTCACCCCACCTAAAGGGCTGGTAGGGGCAGACATGTTGAAGGAAAATGGCCAAGAAGCTGCAGATAGCACTCCCTCTCAGGCCTCAGTGTATTCTGGAGCCTTCAGAATCACGAGGGTCTGTGGTAATTCTGCAAATTGCCATCCCATGCAGGCAGCTGGCAGCACTCAGCAAAGATGCTCCCTTGTGTTTGGAGTGCGACAACTGACTGACCCGTACTGTTCAGTATCCCTAACTTGGGCACCTGACACAGGAGGACACTGAGAGATCAATCTTCTGAATATTGTTACCCTCAGCATCCCTGATCAGAGGTGAGTCTGCAGGGGGAATCCCAGTAAGGTGGGCTGTGCCAGGCAAAAATCTGTCTTCAAATGAAAAGGCCACACACACACACTACTACCTACCACATACAGCCATTCCACGGTAGGTCTGTACAGCACCTTAGACTATTTGCAAACCCCAAGGTCCCCGAGAAAGCCTGGGCCTTACGTAGATGAGCTTAATTAAAAGGCCTACCAGGACTGTAGTTACAAAACCAAAACTATACCACGAAGAACTACCTTATGAGTAGAGGTCCGGTGGGCAATGTTTGCCTGGAAAGAATCCTTCCAGAAAACACGCCATGTTCATTTTCACCAAGGGACAGCCAATAGCCAGTGGGCTGCCCGTGTCAGCTGGTACCTGTCAGTAGAAGCCAGATGACCTGGGCCCAAACCATGCAAAGACAGACATTATGGCACTGGCTAGCACAGGCCCACTCTGTTCATACCTCACACGGAGCCTCTGGAGAAGGAGCCCCTGGCAATGAGTATCAGTGGAAGCATCAAGATGCCTGATTAGCTGGGCGGTGGTGGTGCATGCCTTTAATCCCAGCACTTGGGAGGCAGAGGCAAGCGAATCTCTGCAAGTTCGAGGCCAGCCTGGTCTACAAAGTGAGTTCCAAGACAGCCAAAGATACACAGAGAAACCTTGTCTCAAAAAAACAAACAAAACACCTGATTATGTATGCCCAGGCACCCAAACACAATGTCACACAGGGATGGCAATATTTTGGTGTTCAAGACTGGACCAAAACCCAACACATAAAGTCCAGGGACCCTGGCAAATGTTCCCAAACACCAGATTCACAGCCGAGTGATAAAGGAACACTAGATGCATAGTTCAATTCTACCAAGCTCTGGCAAACACTCTGTGGACCCTCTGACCTCCCGGGAGTACCCCTGAACACAGCACACAATACATACCCTTTGTAGGAAGGACACAATCCCCACTTACAGAGTGAAAGCAAACTCTCTATTCCCAATATTACTGCTTCTGAACATGGCCCTGGCCCCTCTTATGTCTAAAAGTTCCGCCAGGGGGCAGCTATTTGGACACTTGTGAGCACTACATGCTCCGTCCCCCACAGGCAGGAGGGTGCCGTGAAAGGTGAAATGGAGTGTGGGGGACCCGAGGTGGCTCAGTCAGTAATGCAGTTATGCAAGCATGGTGACCTGACTTCTGTTCCCAGCACCCAGTGGGCAAAGAAGTGTGCACCTGCAGCCGCAGACCTGCAGTGGGTGGCAAAGAAAGGAGAGCCCCTTTGGCTTGCTGGTGAGCCAGTCTAGGTGAATCAGTGAGCCTAGGCTCGAGGTGAGACCCTACCCTAAAATATAAGGTAGAGAATGAACAAGGACGATGCCTTATATTAGCTCTTGCTTTCATACATGCACATGCATGTGCACATATACATACATGCACACACACATACACACACACAAAGATGAAATGGATTTATTAAAAATCCCAAATAAGTAGACTGTAACTGTGACCATCCCCCAGAGGGGCAGCTAACAAAAAAAAAACCAAACCGTTATGAGGCAGGAGGGGAAATGAAGAAGGCCGGCTTAGATGTAAGAGATGCTAACCACACTATGTCCCATCTTTCAGCCTTCCCTCCAGACTCCAGGCCTACTTTCTAGGAAGCCATGAAGTGAGGTGGAATGACATCTGGCCTGTGGATTGGATTCTCTCTCTCTCTTTTTTAAAAAGATTTTATTCATTTATTATGTATACAACATTTTGCCTCCATGTATGCCTGCAGGCCGGAAGAGGGCGCCAGACGGTTGTGAGCCACCATGTGGTTGCTGGGAATTGAACTAAGGTCCTCTGGAAGAACAGTCAATGCTCTTAACAACTGAGCCATCTCTCCAGCCCTGGATTGGATTCTCTTATGGCAGTAAGGGTACTGATGACATCAAGAAACTACGAACTCCCAAGACTGCCCTCTTGCATGGCTCACATGTCAAAAGCCAGGAGGTGTTCTAGGCTGGATAGTTAAAGGCTATAAAAGAATCCATCTGGGAGAGGCCATCACCGAGATGGCCCCGTCAGCCTCCAGATGCACCAGATGTAGGTGACTGACTGGTACCCACTTGCACTGTCGGTCAGTTTTCCTCCTGCATCCTCCTCCAGGTTGATTTTGTCTTAAGGGTTTGCTACAGCCCTGGCTGCTCCTGGAACCTCCCAGGACACTGTGGAAACCCTGTGGACCCACAAGGACCAGACGCCCAAGTTCAGTTAGTGTTGGAAGCAGAAGAGTGGGTAGCAGGGTTTTGTCAACAGCTGGACCGAGTCACAGGCACTCGGAGCTGCCTTTGAGGGAGGGGCCTCCATCAATGTGACCCTTCCCAAGGACCTTCCTGGGGACACAATTTCCTGGTAGAACTCAAGGCCAGGCCCTATGTTCACGCTGGAACATTTGGTGGATCCAGTCAGATATGGCAGTGAAGGAGAACAACAGCCTCTCTTTACACAGTGCTCATACTTTCTAAGAGGCTCTGAAGGTCCTCCCTGAGTAGTGCTCACACTTTCTGAGAGGCTCTGAAGGTGGTCCTTCCCTGATGCTCCCAGGGGCCTCAGCCCTGGCCTTGGGTGTGTACCTTCCTTTCTCAAGGTCTCCCTTGGCTCTTCTCACACAGGCTGAATTCCCGGAGCCAGACACAATGGCCCAGGGCCCAGCACTGTGCCCAGCCTCGCCTATGGTCCTGAGCCAGAGATGTTCGTATGTCAGGGCACTAGCAAGTCTCTAATATCCTTGCTGTCCCTCCCACAGAGAGGCCACAGTGTCTCAGGTATGTCATTTATGGGCCACCTGAAGTCTGCTGGCAAGCGAGGCCAGGTGAGTGACTGCTGACATCTATGTCCCATGCCTTTGCCAAGAGCAGGGCCTGCCAGAGGCAACTAGGCAGCTTGGCACAGAGCTGAAGTGTTCCTGACACAGGGTCCTCCTGAGAGGCCAGCTGAAGAAGAGGCAGGACCCCAGGCCCTGGGGACTCATGGGAAAAGGAACAGAACAGCAGCCTTCTGAAGCTTGGGACCTTCTAGCCAGGATCAGAGAAACAGAAATGAGATGAACAGTAACATGAGAATTTCCATTTCAGTCCAAAGAACGGGATGAAGCCAGACCTTGGGGAAAGGCTGCAGAGCTCAGTGAACTGGCCTAGCAGAATGCTGGAAGTCATCTCCACCATCATAGGCACGCAGTCCGGAGACTGATGGCTACTGAGCAAGGGCTGAGGCAGGGTGAAGCTGGGGCTCTCACCCAAGATGGTGCTACATCCGGGGACAAGATGATCAAAGTCCAGACCAGAGGCCAACAGAGAGCTATCAGATATGGGTTCATACTACAGCAGCTGAGCATGTCCCTGTAGGAAGCAAAACACTATCTCTACAGCCTGCCTCGACCCAGGCAATGGGGGGCAGGTGGGTAGTGCTTGCTCCACCAAAGTCCACGGCAGCCATGTGGCCCCCAGCTTTGCACTTGGTCCAGAGTGGCCATGTTACCAGAGTTCCCTAGAGTTCCAGTGGCCAGGCAGGCGGTGCAGCCGCACGTCTTCCTTCTGGATGTGCTCGTAACAGGACTGGGGGAGAGATGAGCGAGGTTGGAACTTGCTGGCAGACCTGCTCCCCACTATACGCATGGCCTTAGGCCCCGAAAGCCATCACCCCCACCTCCCTGTGCACACACTGCTCCAGTTAAGCCCAGCTGTCAGCCGGATTCTGCAGAGGCTTTCCCTCTGCACGCTGCTTGGAGCTGCAGCCTGAAGGGCTGTGAGGCCCATCTGCCCTGTGAACAGCACCAGAGATCCCTCCCATGGAGACATATACGGTGGAGCTTTGAACCCTTTCTACCATGGTGTTGGGGGCAGGGAGACATATCCTTGGGCTCCCAGCCCTGGTCCCTCACCTCCAAAGCTGTGAGCAGGAAGTCATGGAGGCCCCCTGTATGGATGGGGTCCATCATGTCACGGATCAGGTGGATCTCAGCTCCCAGATGCTGAATTCTAGAGAAAGTACCATGACAACAAAGGAGAGAAGAAGAGGGGCATTACAGACAGATACCCCACAGCTGGGGGAGCAGCTCTGGCCTAGAGGGCTAGACACCTCTGGAATGGCCCCAGCTCTGTCCTAGGCACCCATGAGACCGGCTCCTTTCCAGGCCTTAGCTCCCGCTCTGTCCTGTGTTTGGTGTAGACAGGGTGGGAGAGAGTCTTACTTCCATCCACCCTGCTTCCCACTCACCGAGCTCGTGATACCACATAGATAAGCAGAGGCAGTAGGTCATCCATGGGGAGTTTGTATTCCCGGCCCAGCACCCGCGACACCGTGGTCTCAATTTCCCCATAGGTCTTCTCCAGCACCTCCAGCTTCTCGCGAGGGTCCACTGTGGTGCTGTAAAGAGGGTGTAGCCTCTGGTCAAGGAGGAGAAGGGAGAACATTCCTGTGCCCTTACATACCGCCACCACCACCACCACACACACACCCGCCCCGCAAACCTGGGCAGGCACTCACATGATCTTCTGCAGACACTCAGTGGCTGACAGGAAACACTTGTCCCGGACAAGATAATATCTCTATAAAGGTGAATAGGAGGGTAAAACAGGGATCAAACTTGGCATGCTCTCACCCTCAGGGTCCCTTGCCATCCATACCTGCCCCACTGCTGACTTAAGTACAGCCCTGCACTATGGCTAAGTGGTCCAGGGCAGGCCCACGGCTCCACTGTAAGCTTCACTTTACGTAGCTATAAAATGGGGGAACGAGGCTCCAAGAGGTTGAGAGGACCAAGATGGACAGAAAAAACAATCATTTGAACAGCCAAGGTCACTTGGTGACATATAGCTCCAAAGCTAATGTCAATGGTCCCCAGACCCAAGGACTTGCTGAAACTCAGGTTTCTGAGCTGACCCTTGCTTTTTTGCCTCTATGGACATACGGTAAGACCGTGAATATGAGTAGCTGGTAGATTTTGCCTAGCATTGCAAAAACTGTGGAGTGGAGCCCAAGAATCTGCTTCCCTAGGAGGCTCCAGAGGGTCCTGAGACAGCCAGGGGCCTCACGTGCCCTTGACCATGGCTGTCTTATGAGGTGGTTCTGGTGGAGCTCTATTTACACAGGAAAAAACTGGCACTCAGAGCTCAGGTAAGCTACCCACAGTCTCAGCCAAAGGGAAGAGCCTGCTGCATGGGAGTCACTTGGGACAGGAAGGAAGCCCAGCATCTCCTCCCTCACCTGCCTTTCCCCAGGCAATCCTGACTCAGAAGCTCCAGGCCCCTCCTCCCAGGCAAGCAGGGCACAGCCCTCTCACCTGATTGCTTGTCAGCCAGAGGTCCTTGAGGGGCCACAGGTGCCTGAAATTGGGAGACAGATGGGAGGCTTTGCAAGTCTGAGCTCAGAGGGCACACCCTATTTCTGTGTCCCTCCCAGGCAATAGGACGGGACCTCAGTAAATACACACAGCCTGAGGCCAGGGGAAGCCATCTGGTCCTGAAGGAAGTGATCTTCCACTGCTGTGTGACAAAGGGGCCCTGGGCTTTGGAGGAGAGTGGGAGATCCCAGCAGGGCCAACCAAGCACCTGGAGCATGCACGTGTCAGAGGGACACTGAGGAAGAAGGATGTATTAGAGGCAGTAGGGGTAGAGCAAGGGAGTATGGTGACCTGCTCTCAGGACATCCCGTTTCCCCTTGAAGACCTCTCCTCCCCAGCTCTTAGTCCAAGTGTATGGACCTCAATAGTGGATCGGGAGGCAGGCCCAGTCAATGCTGGTCAGTACTCAGGGTAGGACACCAAGCCAGGAGGAGCGCCAAGAGCACTACTGGCGTTAAAGGGGCAGGAAATGCCAGTGCACTCTGGGGACAGTGAGGGCTGAGTCAGAAGACAGTAACCCTGAAGTGGCTGGTGCAGTCCTCTGGCAAAGGCAGAGGGAAGAGCAGAGGTGATTTCCTCTGTGGGGTGGTTGCGCACCAAGATCTGGTCACATTGGCCTGTGTTTCCCAGAGATCTGTGGTGTATGTATGAATGAGCATGCCTCAGGGCTGGAGAGATGGCTCAGCAGTTAAGAGCTCTGGCTGCTTTTCCAAAGGACTCAGGTTCAATTCCCAGCACCCACATGGCAGCTCACAATTGTATGTAAACTCCAGTTCCAGGGGATGTGGCATCCTCACATGGCATACAGACAGACAAAACACCAATGTACAATAGAAAAGAGAGAGAGAGAACATGCCTCCTCTCTGTTGTGGAATATTACTTTAACTAGGCAAAGATGTGTTACATTTGTTTATGCTGCCTTTGTTTAATTATCTAAAAATGTGTTGCGTTTGTTTCACCTTGCCTGCCTAAGGTATCTGATTGGTCTAATAAAAAGCTAAACAACCAATAGCTAGGAAGAAGAGGGATAGGCGGGTCTGGCAGGCAGAGAGAATAAATAGAAGAAATCTAGGCTCTGAGGGAAGAAAATGAGGGAGGAAGTGGGGGACACACCCCAGGGCCAGAAGCCAGGCAGCCATCAACCAGACACGAGAAGCATTGAAAGTAAGATACACAAAAGGAAAGAAAGGTAAAAACGCCGCAAGGCAAAACGTAGATGAACAGAAACAGATTAAGTTATAAGAGCTAGCAAGAAACAAGTCCAAGCTAAGGCCGAGTGTTTATAACTAATAATAAGTCTCTGTGTCATGAGTTGGGAGCTGGTTGGTGGCCCGAAAGAAAGCCTGGTCCACCTCGCAGTTGAGGCTGGGTAGAAATGCCTGATCCCCTAGAGCTCTGGCTGAGCGAGCGAGCGAGAGAGGAGTGAGGAGCTTACTTCTGCACATCCAGGAACTCCAGCAGCTTTGTGTCGGGAAACAGGCTGAGGTTGGTGATGCCCTGGCTGTACAAGCCGTCCTCTCTCTCATGAAGAAGCAGGTAGAGTGTGAAGAGTTCTGAGTAGAAGCTGGGTAAGATGAGGGGCAGCAGCAGCCCATGCACCTGCAAGTCCCTGAGGGACCAGAATGGGTGGGAGACACTGCTGCCACAGGACTACCTCTGTATCTGCAGAATCAGCCAGGGTCTGTCCTGGGGACAGCTAACTCCTGCTCTATGTGGCTTTAGGTTCACCTCTTCCACGCCTCAGCCTTGCAGTGCACAGGAAGGAGGAAGCCACTGGCAACTGTTTCCCCCTCTGCCCAACTCAAAGATGAGGCTGGAAGGGCACATTTAAGACAAAGATCCCAGGACCAAGGTCATGGATCACTGTGATGTATAATAGCCAGTGCACCATGCCTGGTGAATAGCATACACATCCAGTGCTTTCCAAAGAAGCACTGCCACCCAGACGGAGGCCCCAGATGCAAAGGCCTGGCCAGGTACCTTGTCTCCACGTCCTCCTCCTGCAGGGTCTGGCCCTGGCGCTGTAGGGCAACCTTCAGCAGACCTCTGCAAGCCAATTAGGAGAGCATAATGTGCTGTTGCTCACAGAAACAGAATTCCACCCTCCCAGTCATCAAAAAGGAAAGCAGGTGGTCCCATCTCCCAGAACTGGCCGCCTAGATCTGGATGGGATGCCTTCAGAGTCTAGCCTTTCTTGCCACTGGGAGTCCAAGGCTGGAGCTTCAGTGTAAGCACTGGAGGGCACTGGCACTCTAGTGGCAGCTGAAGCCCTATTGCTAATGCTCATAGGATCTAGCTTCGACCTGGGACAGGATAGACAGATCTTGAAACCACACTCAGCCTACAGCAAGGGCAGAGTTCTTATGGGGTCAGGGGTGTGCCCAGGGACTTGACAGGGATTGGCCCCTGGCCAGGAGCTGTTGGAAGCCCTTGCTGACATCTCTGACACCTGTGGTACTGTACTGAGCAAGCTTTGGAAAGGGCAATCCCTGGCCAGGGCTGAGGCCGCGCATGTCAATCTACGTACAGGCTCACCTGTAGGCAGCCCAAAGCTCCTGGGCATGCTGCTTCACCTCCTCCTGGGCCATCCCCTGTAGGTGTTTGTTGGCTCCTATGCCTGAATATGTAGCCTGGAAGGTCAGCATCAGGGTACGGAGTAACTTCCCCAAGGGGTGTCGGGGATTGCTCAGAGCCTAGGCCCAGGGAAGACAACAGGGATGCTCAGAGCCAAGATGTGGAGTCTAGGGAGCCCGGACCAGCCTCCCAGACTGGGAATACTGAGGCCCTCTGAGGACCAGGAGCACCATGGGCCTGTCCCCTCCAGTTAGCACCATGCCCCCAGCCTGGACCCTCACCTTCCTGAGGTACTGCTGCAGGGCCTGGGGCTTGCGGTGCTGCAGCAGCTCCTTCAGGATATCTTCCATGCTGCCCGCACAGTCCTTGGGGTGGCTCCTGGGGCACCATGCACAGTGTCCCTCACCCAGCCCTGAGCCAGCACCCATCCCCAGCAGCTTCCCTAACCCCTCTCTGACCTGCAGGGACATCCAGAGGCCCAAGCTCACCTGTCACAGCATAAGTACTCCTGGGATTCGCGGAGCTCCCTGGAGCTCTGCACGTGGAAGCCCAGCAGAGCTTCCTGCAGTTCCCCAGGACAGCCTGAACGTACGAAGTCTTGGAAGGGTCTGTAGACTCCTTGCCAGCGGCTCTCCACAGGGAAGGCACCCAGTCCCAGCTGTCTGTGATTGGGGAACAGCAAGAGATGTGGAAGACAGGGGGAAGTCAGCAGCCCCTGGGGCAGGCAGGGTTGGTGGGACCAGCCTGGCCTGGAGTCAGGTCCCAGGAGGGGGGCAGGATGGAGAATGCAGACAGAGTTGACCTCCAAGGCAAGTGGAAGTGAAAAACGAGGCAGAGGGGCAAGAGCGTGTGTTCTGAGACGGAGGAGAGACAGGGTACATTGTCTGCAAAAGGCCTCAGAAGCTGGAGGCCAAATCCAGACAGCAGGTCTTGGATCAAGACAGAGCAGTGCCTGGAAGTCCAGGATTTCCCTGTTTTCCGCTTTGTCCTGTCCTCTCCCATAGCCTCCCTGTGAGTGAGACCCAACTCTAAGTCTAATAGGCAGCGTCTCACCAAAGGAACTCTATTGTGCTGTCACCTCACAGGTACCCCACACCTGCACCCAGCCAGGCAGGGACAGAACTCCCCAGGACCACCGCCTCTCCCAGCTCCTGCTATGAGAAGCTGCATGCAGGGCCAATAGGTAAATGAGTTCGCTGGACCCCTTCCTGACCTCTTAAACTCCATCTGGGAATCTGGGACCATTTTCCATTATTCTTCCTCCCAGATTCTCAACAAATATGGCAAGGGTGACTTTGAAAGCTATGAGTTTCCAATAGGGAGTTCTGCTTTCGTGGGAAAATAATCTGTCTCACAAACTACTGCTTGTGGAGGAGAGAGTTTCTTTCCTTCTTCATTTTGGCTGCCTGGGAAGTCAGAGCAGGTAAGGGGTACTATCTGTAACTGCGTGTCTATCACTTTCTTTTAAGATCCACTCACAATTTTATTTTCTATTTTTTTCCTTGTGTGCTTGACTTAGAAACTGTCTTGGAGAGAAATGTATAGCTCAATGAAAACAATAAAAAAAAGCTAAAACCAGGACCAAAGTGAGACTTACAAATCCTATTTTTCTTCCAGTTTATGTATAGCACAGTACATCCACCTAGCCCTAGATTTCAAGAGTCTCTGGCTGGAAGACCTGGGGCTCTGGACTCTAGTAAAAGGCCTCCACTGAGCCCTGGGGGACCTTGGGTGGGAAGAGACACACACTGCCGATTAGGCTGGGCTCTCACCTCTTGCGTGTGCTGCTTGGGTTGGGTGGGAGAGCGGCTGTGTCCAGCACTCCCTGTGTGTACAGTCCTTTATCTGTCCCACCGCTGAAGGAGCCATCCAAGGTGAAACCATTGGGGAAGGTGACCTTGCCCTGGGAGCAAAAAGGGAGGACAGGTATAACTGTGTGCCCAGCCAGCTGTGCCAGCCAAGTGTGTCAATGTTGACCTACTTGGGTCAGATGGAAATGTCTGACCATGTGTTCCTCCTGTCCATTCAAGGTACTGGAATATTCTAGAAGTCTCACTCACCTCTGTTGGGAGGCTAGGGATCTAGAGGGGCAATTTCTTGCTGTGCAGAGTTGCTCCACCCTTCTACAACCAAAACTATCCCCCAGGTTCCCAAAGGACCCAACATGGACACAACTGCCTTTTGCTACATCAACTTGGGCAGGAAGAAAGAAAGAACAGTTACCCCAGGGACAGCTGCCAAAGGCTCAGGTGGTGACGGCTGTGTAAGGGCACAGCATGGACACAGCCAGCCTGTGCCCTCTGGGCACGAGGCAAATCCTTTAGTCCAGTGTCACCTTGCTCTGCTAAGTCAGTACCGCGTGCAGCATGGCAAGGACTTGGACACCACGGAGATGGGAGGAGTGTCCTCCAGCTGCCCATTCTTTACCTTCATCCTCAGCTCTAAGCCCTGGCTTTATGGGTGGGATGGATGAGATGCAGATGGCTCTCACCTTCCCTAGGAGTGTCAGGTCCCTGGTGAAAGTACCCTCGTACAGAGAGTCATCCTCACACAGCAGGATGCCTGGGCCCTTGAAAGGAAGTGAGAAAAGAGAAAGGGAGATGAGTTTGGACAGAAAACCAGGATAGGTAGACACTATCCCACAAGGCCAAGAGCATCCAAGCTCTGGCACCACCCTCCCCAGATGTGTTGAGTCCCATGAACTCCACCCCTTGTTTCCCCTAGTCAGCCCTAAGATGAGATTCCTCCTTAGGAAGTGCTGGCTGCCTCTGCTTCCCTGTCACTGCCCTGGATCCTCAGGGCCAATCAAGTCCCCTTTCTACTGCACCTGCCAGGAAACTCACAGACAAGTTCGTGTTCAACTTGTTTCTGACTCTAGTTTGTGGGCCTATGCTTGCCTTTCCTTCCCCTTCCCCTTGAGGTCTCCTTCGGTTCTTTACAGAACAAGGTGGAGTCTAAACAAACAACCCACAAAACCATGCATAGCTATTGGCCAGAGCGCCACCACACATCAAGCCCCTGGCCAGCAGGGAGGCAAAAGGTAAGAGCTGGAGGACTAGGGTTTGATCTCAGTCTCGGCAGAATGTGACGTTGGGCAGGTTTTCTGATGTCATCAATAAACATGCCATTCATACGCTAAGAACCATGGCCTCGACGGCAGGAGTCACACAAGAACCCCAGGGGGATAATGGAGGTTCCGCGAGGGCCAGTGAGGGGGTCTATGGATGCCACTAGCTCGCCAATGACATGCTTGGTTCTTCCTAGAGCTCATGTGTACAATAAGTACGTTGACCTTAGTTGAAGATAAGGGAAGCGGGGGCTAAAAGGCCGGGATCCTGCCAAAGTCAGAGTAGACGGGTGGAGGAGCTGAGCATCCTTTGCCATCCACTGCTTGTCTTTAATTCAGCTACAGAGTGCCCAGGGAAGGGGCTATCACTCACGGCCATCTTGTCCCCTTGGAATGTGCCTTGATAGCAGACGCCTGCCTGGGTGACCACGACCCCAGGGCCATGACGCTGGTCAGCCTGCCACATGCCAATGTAGCGTTCACCCCTAAGGGAAGAGGGCATGTGAGAAGGGGCTCAGATCGGTTCCCCTGTGCCTGCTGGATGCTCTGCTGGCAGGGGCTTCGGGGAGGTAGGGGGTGACAGGAGAAGATGAAGTAAGAAACCCAAGGAGAACAGAATGGCAGAGGGAATCCTCCTTAGGAGAAGGCATGCTGAGTGGAGCCCCCTAGAGGTAGAGGGAAGTACCATGGAGGCAGGCACCCAGGACAGAACAAGGTGAAAGGCTAAGGGGGTCTCTCTGCCAGCACTCACCTCTCATTGTTGTCCTCAACGCCATAGCCACTCCTCTGGCCTCTCTCCCAGTGGCCCGTGTACCTGAATGGCTGGGAGGCCTGCGGGGCACTGTCAAGGACACCAAATCCATGCCGAAGGCCAGCCTGAAAATAGCCCTTGTACACCTCATCAGTGCCATACCTGGAGAGATTCGCTAACAGTTGGCTCCACCTCGAGGAGCGCAGTCTAGAAGATGCCCCTCCCCGCTCCTCTTCCCCACAGGTCAAAGGTCACTTACTCACAGATGCCATAGTCACACATGCTGCCTTCCCTCCAGTGGCACTTGTAACAGTCAAACTTGTCCTCAGAGGCCTGGGGCACCAGGCAGATGCCAAAGCTGACCGTGTGGTTGGGTGGGNTACCCAAGCCACTTGCCCAATCAGATGCCCCTGCCACAACCCTCCATGCTACCCAATTGTCCTTGTCTCTGAAAAGTACCCTCAGAAAGCACAGATCTCAGAGTACCCTTGCAGAAACCCTCAGGACAGCCCTCCCCACTCCCATGGGAAGCCGGTCTCAGGTAGAGACCCAAATTCCTATTCCAGCCAGGTCTCCCTGCTGTGGGGAGAGGAGCTGAGCTACCTGCTCACTCCCGTTTGAGGTCTGGGGATTTGGGGCAACCCAATGTATGACAGCTCCTCTGATTGCCCCATATGCCAGCATCTGCCCAGTCAGTCTTACCCATGCTCCAGGCCCTGGCAGAAATCCCCCACGTGGTTCCGCCCATCTGGCCACTTCAGGGTTCCCCTGGAACACAGGTGAGGTCTACATCAGGCCATTAGACCCATCCCCAGACAGCTGCACCTCCAGACTCTCGGCGTCCCTCCCTCTACCCTAGGGTCTTCCAACTAGACTTTCTGCTCACCTAGTCCTCACTTGAGCACTGAAATCCCTCACAGAACCCCCCCACCTCCGGCACCAGCAGCCTTGGGGGGCACTGGGGTACTCTCGGCACCTCCCATGGGGAGAACCCTGGAAACATCTATGTTCCTCTTTCCCCTTGAACCACAGGAGGTAAATGCCAAGCTTGAGAAAACTCCTAGTTGATGGAATGTCTACTCCTTTCTGATGACGGGCTGGAAGTGCACACAGGAATGGTGACTCACTTGCCATGGGGCCTGGCCTGACACCAATCACCCTCATAGGTAGCCTGGTAGAGCCGGCCCTCACGGCGGAAAGTATAGGCCACACAGCGGCAGTCAGGGGGTACAGATGACTCTGGGCCTGACCCCAGCACAGGGAAGTCCTTCTTGCCACGCAGGGCCTGGCACACAGCGTGGGTCACTTTCCACCGCCAGACAACCTGGTGGGGACAGGAAGGCAGTGAACATGTCATTGTTGTCACAGGTAACTCTGTCCCCAAGTACACTGCCCCTCTCTAGTGTGGCATCAGACCTGAGATCCTGTGCATAGCCCAGGGACTAGACAACCCAGAGGACTGCAAAAGAGGGTGGGAACAGACATCGACTTGGGCGGCTACTCAGTTAGGGAAATTCCTTTCAGCCAACATCCTGACACCAAACCCTGGCCATACCCCTGATGCCCTTCTGAGTCCTGTAGGACTGGCACTCCGCCCTCCCCTGGCTTCTGACTTGATCCCCACCATTCATGCTTCAGCCTCACTCACCTGGCCCTGGGGATCTCTGGTGCAAAAGGAGAACTCTTCTTCGGGTGTGAGGATGCGAAGCACACACCTAGGCAGATGGAGATGACCAGTGAGCCCCAGTCCTGTCTAGGGTTGGAAGTGGGGTTCAGGTGAGAGCCTGGAGGTGTGAGCAGGTATCATGGGGCACGGGGAGGGAAGTCTGGGGACACCGGCAGAGGAAGTCACTCACTTGTCTTGGCCAGGATCTACCCACACCAACTTCAGGTCAAAAGTGTGGCTATTGTGGCCCTGGAAGGAGATGAGTGTTATCCAGAGCTGTGCCTACAGAGACACCTGCCCTGGGGGACGCCCCAATGCCAGGGACGAGCATCAGCACTGGGTCCTCCCATCAGCCCATTCCCCTTCCTCTGCAGCTTCTTTCTCACCCTGGGACCTGGCGAGGCACCTGGACAGGCCTCCCTTACTCCATGTGGTTGCCAGGGTTTTCTTAGAAACACAGTCGGCCCCTGATAGCCCAGGTGTGAATTTCTAAGGCTCCTCACACCTGGGGACCGAGGCCGCCTGTAGAGCCTGACCCGTGTCCAGGTTCATGCACCTGTCGTCACACTCTCCATGTTGGAGCTGTCAGCTGTCCCTCCATCATGGCCTCCTGAGCCTGCCCCAAGCTCTCCCCACTCTGCCTTTCCTCATGGTCCTCCTCCTACCCTGCGCTGAGCCTGATGGGACGCCCCACTCTCTGGAGCGTCACTATCTCCCATTTGGCCCATCAGGTCCTCACTTGACCAGGAAGTGGAAAGGGCACAAGGCCAAGCAGAGAATGGAGAGTTTATAAGACAGCAGAGAATCCCACAAAACGACAGCATGAGCAAAGGCCCATCTGAAACCAAACCCTCCCTCCCTTCCTCCTCCTTCCATCCTTCCCTCGGGTTGTTTCTGTCAGGTGTTTTGTAGCAGCAACAAGAAAAGGAACTCGTACAAGCAGGGAAGGACTAGAAACATCTCAAGTGAACAAACTGTGATGTCAGGAGAGGAGGCACAGACACAATCAGAGGAGGTACAGACACAATCAGAGGAGGTACAGACACAATCAGAGGATACAGACACAATCAG
>LOJH01026869.1:3062-18244 GCA_001685095.1 Ellobius talpinus
GCTCTTAACCTCTGAGCCATCTCTCCAGCCCTGAAGCAGTGATTCTAAGTGTAATGGTTTTAGCAACAGGGAATCTATCTTTAAGGTATAAACTGTGGCTACTCCTCAGGCACTTAAGGAAAGTCCTAACTTCCAGCAGCTGCACTGGCTGACTGTTACACCCTTCCTAGATTCCTAAGTCTCCAGCTTGACCACATACATCTACCAAGTCAAGAGAAGGAACACTGCAGTCGTCCTGTTTGTCATCAACTCTGAGGAAGCAGCTGAGAATGAAATAAAAGAAATAGAGACAAGATATAGAAAAGAAACGTAGGGTGTGGGTAACCTCCCTCATAACTTTGTAGGTTCACAGAGTGGGGAGATGGCTTTATGATTCCTTCTCCACATCAGGTTCTATAGACCAAGTCTAATACCTCTTACTTAATAGGAAAATACTGTTACATTTATTTCCTTACTTAAGAAATCAGAGCCATAATGCCCACAGTGTAATATTTTCATCACATGTAAAACTGACTGAATGGTTTTAATTCACTTGCTCTGAAAACTTAGCATTTAGTGTTTCCTTCATTCATTTTAAGCAAGATTAATACTCAGTTCAACTAGACATACCCAACTCCAAACCCCAAGCTCCTAATGCCTTAGATAAAGCCTGTCTCCGAGCTCCCACGTGTAGCCGTCAGCCACAGTGAACATGCACTAGATGGATGCTGCTCCACAGCTGTAGCAGGTGTCAGCATGCAGACGTGTTCTACCTGTGCCCACTGGTACAGCTGCTCCAGCTGTGTTTTGTCAAGATCAGAGGTGCCGATAGCAACAATTTTCTTGCTCTGCACTAAGTTTTCTAGCTCCTCCCAGTAAGGCTGCAGATGCTCTAAGGAAAGGTTTGCTCCATCTTCAATGGGAGGCGAAGCAATGATGACAGAGTCCAGCTGTGCAACTCCAAGGACTGAGCACGCTGCCGGGAAGGAAGACATGGAAAGGACAACTGTGTGTTACAGGCTAGAGACAAGTATTACCGTCTTCAGCATAGTCCGCTGAATTCTACGTCATGAACTATTTTCTGTACAGTAGATTATTGCATAATTTACCTATCATTTACAACATGTCTCTAAGTGCCCATTCACCTACTTCTCTGTGCAGCAGACAAGAAGGTCTCGGACCTGCCCTCTTCCTTGTGGTTTTCCTTCTTTATTTTTATCTAACCAGGTGCTGGAAACAAATCCACAGTATTTGTACTCTGTTGTCTCTGATTTTAGTATTTTATCTATAGTATAATATTTAAAGGCCTAATAATGATTACATTAATATATCTTTTACACTTCTATCAAAATATCACTGTATGTAATTAAAGATTGGTTCTATGCAAGTCTTTAAAGTTTGGCTATGAGTTTAAATGGTAAAATTGAAATCATCTTCTTTATCTAGATTAAAATAATTAAAGTCCATTATTATGAGAGGGATAAATTTTTGCTTACCCATGTCAACAGCACTTTTAGTTGACGATGAAGAATTTGATCCTACAATGAACAGCTTTGCTGGAAAACAAAGAAAAAGTTGATTACCACATGTATCCACACCTCATTTACACTCATGTGTCCACATCCTACTGTGCACTCATGTATCTACATCTTAGTATGCGGGATCACCATGGCAGAAACTAGTTTTCCTTTCTTCTTCGGTAGTTGCATAGTTCCACTTTAGGAAAGACACATGCACTTTCACCTTAAATTTTAAATTACATGCTAGCTGTCAACATGTTTATTTCTCAAGACTAAAACAAATGATTTCCCATGCATTATAGGGCAGGGTAGATAAATAGGACCTGAAATTATTTTAAATGTCTATTTTTATAAGCTAAGCATTATGGACCAATTTACATGACTTCTATAATAAGTGAAATCTATGCAAGCCTCAAAGTGGGTAATGAGAAGAAAACTGGACACACATATATATACATATATATCCACAATACAAAGCATGGTATAACTTTTTTAAAGCTCTAGTTGGTTTTTTAAATTTTTTAAAAATGATTTTTAATTATGTGCATGCGCAAGTACACAAGTGCATGTGTCCTCAGAGCATCAGGTCCCTCTGGAGCTGCAGCTGCAGGATGTGAGCTGCCTGACATGGGTGCTGGAAACCCAACCCTAGTTCTGTGTAAGGAATATGTGCCCTTCCCTGCCGAGCCATCTCTGAGCCCCATCTGGTTTGTCTTTGTGTGGTAATATTTTATATGTGTTTCTATGCAGTAGCTAAAGTTTTCCTAGTGATGATGTGCTTACTCTTCAAGTGAGGAAGATCAATCAAAGTAGAAAGATCAAAAAAGAAGTGAGCAGTATTATGAGGCAAAGCTTTTATGAATCACTTCTTTGGTTTCCCTTCAGTGCTGCAGATCAAACTCATATGTATGTATACAACCCTGTTTTTAATGCATAATTTTACACACTAAAGAAAGTTATTTTGAGACAAGGTCTCCTTTTTCCTTTAAGATTTATTTATTTATTTATTTAATGTACGCTGGTGTTTTGCCTGTATATGCTGTTTAGGGTGTCGGATCCCCTAGAAGTAGAATTACAGACAGTTGTGAGCTGCCATGTGGGTGATGGGAATTGAAACCAGGTCCTCTAGAACAGCAGCAAATGCTCTTAAACTGCTGAGCCATCTCTCCAGCCCAAGGTCTCCTTTTATATATAGCCCAGTCTGCTATATATAGCCTTCAAGATCACAATCCTCCTACCCTGGCCCTCCTGAATGCTGGGGCTGCAAGTGCACCAACCACATCCAGTTTTCATTTCTCGGTCTTGAGCATTATTCTGCAATCTGACGGTATAGTTCACTAAATGGGCTCCTGCCTATTCAATATTTATGTTAGTAAATGTTCCACTGGCAGCTCCAAGTTTTGTTACATAAACAACTTGGTAACTTTTTATTCGGCTTTATACTGATTCATTTCCCAAAGAAGAGCTCTTAGAAATGTGACTCTGAGTCAAAGGACTGGCGCACTTGTGCCTTCTGTATTCATCTGCCTTCTACTTTGACAGCCATGTCCCAGCTTACCAGACCATCAACAGCTAAGAGTGATCCCTTACAATGCAAGAGAAACAACCAGTAAAATCAACATAAACAATCTGAAAACCTCTGAGATCTAAAACATCTTTAGTTCCAAGCAGTAAATTTGTACTAATTTCTTAAAATTTAACAGGCATAAAAAGTAGCCTCCCAAGGGTTATAGTTCGAAATTTCTTTGGTTACTTGTTGTGGAATATTATTTTAACTATGTGACGATGTATTACATTTGTTTGTGCTGCGGAATATGACTTTAACTGTGTAAAGGTGTGTTACATTTGTGCTGCGGAATATGACTTTAACTGGGTAAAGCTGTGTTACATTTGTTTGTACTGCGGAATATGACTTTAACTGGGTAAAGGTGTGTTACATTTGTTTGTGCTGCCTCTGTTAATGATGTAAAGATGTGTTAGATTTGTTTCACCTTGCCTGGTGAAACACTTGCCTGGCACTTGATTGGTCTAATAAAAAGCTGAACGGCCAATAGCTAGGCAGGAGAGGGATAGGCGGGACTGGAAGGCGGAGAGAGTAAGTGGGAGAAGAAATCTAGGCTAGGGAGAGACATGAAGGCAGAGAACTAGGAGAAAGAGAGGGAGATGTCCAGAGGCGGAAACCAGGCAGCTGCCAGTCAGATATGGAGACAGCAGGAAAAATATAAAGAAACGTAAAAAGCGCTGAGGCAAAACATAAAGAGAAACAGATGAAAATAAGAGCTAAGATAAGGCCGAGCATCCATAACTAATACTAAATCTCCGTGTCATGATTTGGGAGCCGGTACATTTACTATAAAGTTTTTGTTTTTAATCTGTGTGTGTGCTCATACACATATGTAGGGTAGGTGGCAATGGCGGCCAGAAGTGGAGGTTAGAGCTCCTGAACAAGAGCTACAGTGGTTATGAGAGAACAAAACTTAGGTCTTCCGGAAGAACAGCCAGTACTCTTTAGACCTGAGCCATCTCTCCAGTCTTAGAAATTGATTAATTTTCAATAAAGGAAACATACATAAAAGATTAAAGCTCTGGCTTAATTTACACTCAACTTTGTATGTGCATGTTTATATAAACCTACTGTCTACTGAGTAAATTTAGGTTTTTGAACAAATGTGAGAATAGTATGAAAACAATGAAATAATGAGAAAGGAGATAACAAAAACACTTGTCTTAGGCTTTTTATTTCTGTGAAGAGACACCCTGACCATGCAACTTTTATAAAGGAAAACATTTAATTAATGTAGACGCTTATCATTTCAGAGGTTTAATCTATTATCATCATGGCAGCGAGCATAGAGGCTGGGAGTATGGCGGTGTGCAGGCAGACATGGTGCTGTGCTGTGGAATAATCCTTCTGTACACTGTAAATATGTATTACTCTCATTGATTAGTTAAAAGTTGATAGGCTGGTAGCCAGGTAGGAAGTTACATGGGAAAGCCAAACTGAGAATGATAGGAAGGAGGAGGGCAGAGTCAGGAGAGACACCAGTCAGCTGCTGAGGAAGCAGAATGTACAGAAAATGAGGTAACAAGTCATGAGCCATGTGATAAAGCATAGATAAGAAATATGGGTTAATTTAAGGGTAAGAGTTAGTTAGTAATAAGCCCGAGCTATCGATTAAGCATTTATAAGTAATATAAGCCTCAGTGTGGTAATTTGGAAGCAGTTGCTGGGATGGGAAAACAACCTACAGTGTTGGAGAATTCTATATCTTGATCCAAAGGCAACAGGAAGTGAACTGTGTCACTGAGCATGGCTTGAGCATGTCTGAGACCTCAAAGCCCACCTCCACAGTGCCACACTTGCTCTGACAAGGCCATACCTATCCAACAAAGCCACACCTCTTAATAGTGTCATTCCCTATGAGCTTATGGGGCAAATTACATTCAAACTACTACAGCACTTATACAGTGACTAGCATTCAACATATGCAACAAATGTCCTTGTGTACTTGTTTATCTGCCCATCTTTTCTACTACCAGATCTTCCTGAAACATCTAGGTCCTGCTGTTATTCCTGACAAGCAGCCATTGGAGCTCCCTTAGCAGATAAGTCAATGTTCATAAACTAAGTCCAGCGTTAGAGTCCACGATACATGCTGAAAAGCTTTCCCTTGTTGGGTATAGCTTGAAGGTAACGCATTTGTCTCACATGTGTGAGGCCCTAGGTCTTATCATCCTCCCCTTGCAACAAAGAAAATCCCCCATTACTAATCCTTGGTCCCTATATTTCACCATCTGGGATGGCTTTCTCTCTCTGGAAGGTAGGGTACACTGAGATAGAAAGAGTCAAGCTTCTCTTACGGTAAGAATTTTATTACCTACCAAAAATTCTCAAACCCTACAGGAATGGAGGACAACCTGGAGAAGACTCAAGACAGTAATGAGCTAGTCAACCACACAGGAATGTTGGCTTTACTTCATTTTCTACACAAGCAGTGATGTGAAGGAAACAGAAGAGACAGGTTTCAGTCAGGCACACCTTCATAGCCTGCTGGTTCATCAATTCACTGGCTGAAAGACAGCTTGCTTTTTCTTTCTTAACTGGTGGGGTTAAGTTATGTTGCTAGGCTGGATAAAACTTCTATCCCCGCATCAGCCTCCCAAGCATCGCGTTATGTGCCACTACACCCAGGCCTACGCTAACTTTCATGCTAATTAATGTTACTAATGTGATGGGGACAATGGCCCTGATAGGTTTGTTTCAATAAATATGAGGAAATATAATCATAAAGGGACAGTGCAGTGCTTAGCATAAAGCAAGACTCCACAGATGGCATTATAATTGGAACAAAAAGGCCATTCCTATTTTATAATCCCTTCATACGTGTCCCTGTCAATGTTAGAAATAACACTGTTAATCTTTACTACTTTGTGGCAAGCACTGCCCTAGCTATGAGCCTCTTTTGTTCTTTCATCCATACTATAAACAAGCCTATAAAACAATTGAATCCCATTGTAGAGGTAAACAAACTGAGGCTCGGAGAGGCTGAACACTTGCTAACCCTAAACTATTCTAGTCAGTAACCTACACATCCAGGAACTTGAATCTAGGCAAGTTCAGGAGTTACTGAGCCCTGCTACGCTGCCTGGAAGCTGAGGGCAGAAACTATTAGCTTCCCACCGCTGACACAGAGCAGTCACAGACACTGCTGGATGTATGCATACTTCACTCTCCCTGCAGAGCTGGCTGCCCAGACTTCTTTCTGGACTCCAGGCAGTGTCAGCACTGCTCACCAGCACCCAGGAAGGGGAGATCTGTTCGCTCTGCACAGACGCTGCTCCTAACCGTCCCCTCTCCTTTCCATTTTCTACTTGAATCTCTCCACTGCTGAGTACACATAAATCACACAAGAAATAGAAACATCAGGAGGAAGACTAAGTCAAAGTTTCATTCTGACTACATGGTCCTCAGCTCTGACCTCCTATGACTCACTCCTAAGAGCTGACCGACCCCTGGCTGTCAGAAGGAAGGATTTGCTCTCATGTCCCTCAGTCCACAGCAGAGGAGAGTGAACGGTAAGGGGCGCTTACCAGATACTTTCATTTCTTCTCTTTCATCAGGGTTTATCTTCTCAACTGCGTGGGACACGGTGCATTCCAAGACATCTGGAAACTCCTGCAGGAAACACAAAGTACAATGGACATAAAGTTAGCCCTACTGATGGTAAAGTTTCTGATACTCCTAAGCATTTCAGACGCAAAGATCTTTTTGAGGTCTAATGAACTTTATAAGCATAAAGTGCAGATGTTGAGAGAGAGAGAGAATTTCTATTTTCTGGAGAAACAGTCTCATTTTGACCAGGTATTATCAAAAATTATTAAAGCACACAAGCAGAAGAGTGTAGAGTTATGTGAGGTGATAGACTCACTGGCACACAAGAGAATTTTACTTTAAAATCAATGAAAATTACCTATTTTGAATAATGGCATGTCAAAATCTTTTAAAAATCTTTGATATACAAAGTGTCTTAGTTGCTATTCTATTAATGTGAAGAGACACCATGACCAAGAGAAAGCATTTAATTGAGGGCTGCTTACAGTTTTAGAGAGGTAATCCATGATTACCATGGCAGGAAGCTGACAAGCATGGCACTGGGGCAGTAGCTGAGAGCTTTACATCCTGATCCACAGGCAACAGGCAGAAAGAGACCATGCCTGGCATGGGCCTGTGAAACCTCCATGCCCACTCCCAGTGACACACCTCATCCAAAAAGGCCACACCTCCTAATCCTTCCCAACAAACGTATGAGCCTAATCTGCAAAGGTTTGGTAGCCTTACTTGAGTGGACTGACACATCTCCTAGTGATGTGCTGCTATGGATCTAGCAAATGCCTTTTCTCAGTAGCTGTCCGTAAAGACCACCAGGAGCAATGTGCTTTCAGTTGACAGTATACCTTGACAAATTCAACTCTCCAGTCTCTGTCATAACTTAGAAGGAATCTTGATATCTCTCTTTCACACGAAACATCAGACTGGTCTACTACATTGATGACATTATGCTGATTGGACCAGGTGAGCGGGAGGCAGCAAACACTTGGGACTTGGAAGCACATATGTATATCAGAAGATGGGAAATAAAACCAACCAAAATTCAAGGGCCTTCTACCTCAGTGAAATTCTTAGGAGGCCGGTGGTGTTGACCATGCAGAGATGTTCCTTCTAAGGTGAAGGGGAAGCATTGCATCAAGAAAGAAGCACAGCAGTTGGTGGGCTTATCTGGATTCTAGAGACAGCAAATTCCTCACTTGGGTGTATGACTTTGGCCCGCATACCAAGTGACAAGGAAAGCTGCTAGCTTTGTGGGGGGGGTTGGAAACAGCAGGTCCAGGCTGCTCTATCACTTGGACCACATGACCCAGCAGACCCTATGGCATTTGTGTCAGTGGCAGATAGAGATGCTGTTTGGGGCCTTTGGCAGGCCCCTATAGGTGAATCAAAGAAGAGACCTTTGGGATTTTGGAGCAAGGCTCTGCCATCATCTTCAGACAACTAGTCTCCTTTTGAAAAGACAGATCCTGGCCAGCTACTGGGCCTTGGTGGTAACAGACGGTTTTACAATGGGTCACCAAGTTACCATGAGATCTGAGTGACTATCATGAGCTAAGTATTATCGGAACCACCAAGCTATTCAGTAGGATGTGCACAGCAGCAATCTACTATCAAATGGAAGTGTGTATATACATGATCAGGCTCGAGCAGGTCTTCATAGCACAAGCAAGTTACATGAAGATGTTTCCCAATTGTATATGGTTTCTACTCCTGTTACAATGCCTTCTGCTCCCAGGCATGTACCTATAGGCTTCTGTGGTGAGCCCTATAATTAGACAGAAAGACAGACAGACAGACTAGGCCTAGTATAGGCTTTTGAAAGGTCAAGCCCACTCTCCAGTGAACACACCTCATCCAACAAGGCCATACCTAATCTTTCCCAACAAACATAAGAGCCTATGGGGGGGCACATTCTCATTCAAACCATCACACCAATTTAAACAAATAAACCATATTAACATTCTTTTGGATTTCAAAGTCATCAAGCTTTAACCTGTTAAGGTAACAGCTGCTTTTCCTCCAATAGATTTTTTTAAGAGCAATTGCAGGTTCATAGCAATACTGAACAGGAAGAATGGAGAGTTCTCATTCACCTCCTACTTCTTCACATACTCTGCCTCCCCCACTGTCAATAGTCCCATCCAAGTGCATCACCTGCAATCACTTAGTATGCAGCCTTCCCAGAGTGACTGCATTCCAGGTTCCTTCATGTCTTTTCTGGCTTGAGAGCTCACTCCTTTTCAGGACCAGTAATATCTCACTGCCTGGATGCACCACACTTTGTATCTCCATTTGTCTACCGAAGAACATCTAAGTTACTTCAAACTGTTATCAATTGCTAATAAAGCTGGCACAAACATCCATGTATAGGATTTTCTAAGCATAAATATTCAAGTCCTTTGGGCAGATACCAAAGCATAACACTGTAGGACAATAGTATATTCAGTTTTGTAACTGCAAATATTTTAAGTTAAAATAGTTATTTTCTGATGTGGGATTCCCCTCTGTATGCTATAAATATGTTTTATTACCACTGATTAATAAAAAAAGCTTTTTTTGGCCTATGGCAAGACAGAATGTAGGTAGGCGGGAAAACTAAACTGAATGCAGGGAGAAAGAAGGTAGAGTCAGAGAGACACCATGTAACCACCAAAGGAGTAACATGCCCGCACCAGTAAGCCACAGCCTACTGGCAATACACAGATTAGTAGAAACAGGTTAATTTAAGATATAAGAGCTATCTAATAATACACTTGAGCCATTGGTCAAACAGTGTTGTAATTAATATAGTTTTGTGTGATTATTTGGGTCTAGGTGGCCGCAAAATGAAAGAACAGTCTTCGTTTACAGTCTTCTTCAGTATAACTTTTTAAATGGCAAGGGCCACTCCAATACATTACAATGAATAATCTATTAAGATAACAATAAAAAGATAGCATCTATTAGTCAGAAACATACTGCCTAAGATTTAACAAAACAAATAATGCCTTCCTTGTGGCTCCTGCACACATTATAATATCTAGCACAAATCAGTACAAAGCATTGACAAAGACAGACACAGATAGCAATGGTTATTTCAGATAAACAGACATTAACCATTTCTATATAGCACTTAGATGGTTGAAAGAAAAAAGAATGTCCAAAGGAACCATTATTTCCAGTATATATTCTTTGTTTGAAACAGTTTTGTTATAGCCCAAGCTAGCTTCAAACTCAATCCTCTTGAATTGAGTTTCTCAAGGGCTGGGGTCACAGACATATGCCTGGTTGCTCTTCCATGCTTTTAACTAGTGCATGACTAAACACAAGTCTTTGTCTCAGCTGGACTTCAGAGCAGCTGCAGATACTTACCGGGACTGGTAACTTCTTTGGAAATGGCCAGGTATGGACATTTAATGAAATATAGTTCCTTACTGTTTCATGAGAAACTGACATTTAAAAGTTGTTCCTAGGGGCTGGAGAGATGGCTCAATGGTAAGAGCATTGCCTGCTCTTCCAAAGGTCCGGGATTTAATTCCCAGCAACAACATGGTGGCTCACAACCATTTATAATGAGATCTGAGGCCCTCTTCCGGCCTACTTGCATACATGCAGGCAGAACACTGTATACATAATAAGTAAATAAATCTTTAAAAAGAGTAGGTTCCAAGACAGCAAAGGCCATACAAAGAAACCCTGCCCCAGAAAAAAAAAAAAGTTGTTCCTAGCTTATTGGGGTGACAATTCTACCAAAGCAACCTACCAGCCAAGGTGGGCTATCATTCTTATACTAGACCAAATATTAACTGGAACAAGACACTGGTGAGTGAGGAACTAGGCAGGGAAAACCAAATGGGGAAGAGACTGTAGACCAGACTTCTGCTGGATGCTCAGCCCTACTGCCGCTTCAGCAGAAGAGCACAAAGGGCTGGCTTTATGGCCCACTGCCTCCTGGACTTCACTCACCAAACTGAGAAAGTCAACTTCCTGCTTACATCACATCTGAGTAGGCCTGCAGGATTTCTGCATTCACATTCCACTTACCCGGATCAAATCAGGGCTGATTTGGGAACTCCACTCATTCAAGGTCTTTTGGATACAGTCTCGAAGCTGCAAAAAGCATCGTTTTCAAAGTTAATCAACGGCTCTCCATACCCAGTACTCAGTAAAGATGCATTAGTAAGTGAAGGAGGGGAAGAGGTGTTAATAGAAAGTGCTAAGCAACCAAGGCTTAATTCTATAAGATTTTTGTCTCCTACACTATAAAGTCAAACCTTGCTCTTATTTAGTTATTTATTCATTCATTCATTCATTTTTGAGGCAGAGTCCACATAGCCCTGGCTGTCCTGAACTCACTCTGTAAGACCAGGCTGTCCTCAAACTCACAGAGATCCTCCTGCCTCTGCTCCTGAATACTGTATTAATGCGTGTGCCACCACACCTGGACCTTGATTCGCTCCTGGCTGAAGTGGTAGTCTCATTATTTTGATGGTGATTTTGTACCAGTGAAACTTTAAGACATTAAAGTATTTACAAGTAAACTAAGATTTTATTTCAAGAATAAAGTTATAAAAAGACTTGGGCCAGGTTGTAGAGCACAAAACTCTAATTCCAACATGCAGGAGGTGGAAGCAGGACAAGCTCTGAACTAAATAACTGAGCCTTTGGATCTAAGCGTGGAATGTGAACAGAAATCACGTAAATTCCTGTCCCTATGCTACGCTCCTCAAAAACAAATACTGTGCTGCCCTGAAGGCTCAGCAGTTACGAGCACTTACCAGTTCCCAGCACCTACATCAGGCAGCTCACAACACCAGCAACTCCAGTACCAGGGATCTAATGCTGCTTCTGGCCTGTGGGCAACTGCGTACATGTGGTGCATACACAGATAAGCAGCACAAACGCACACATACACATAAATAAAAATAAAATTTTAAAAAGTAACAAAGAGTAAGTATGGCCAGAGGAACTTCTAAATTAGATTTTCCTGTGTTCTATTATTAAAAATTCAAACCTAGGGCTGGAGAAAAGGCTCAGTGGCTAACAGCACTGGCTATTCTTCAGAGGATCCAGGATCAATTCCTAGGACCCATTCTGCAGCTCACAAGTGTCTGTTACCTCCAGTTTCAGATGAACCAACACCCTCTTCTGGCCTCCACGGGTATAAGGCACCAAAGTGGTGCACTGACATATATACAGGTGAAACACACATATACTTTTTTTTTTAATCAATCTTGGTTCAGGGACACAGTGCAGTAACAGAGCAGCTGCCCAGCATCCCTGAGGTCAGCCTTTGGTTCAGTCTCCAGCACCAAAACTCAAACACTTAGACTCCGAGCTCAATCACGGATCTGCCAAAGACTCTTAATAACACCCAGAACTTTCATTTTAACAAACATTCCAATCACTACATAATTCTACAGCCTGAAAAGCTATCAGCATGAATCACCTTGCATTATGACAATCTGTAAATCAGCTCCTAACACACGGGACACTTCTTACCTTATCTCCAGTGTTTTTATAATTTTTATACTAGCATCATTGTATGTTGTAAATTAAAATATGCATTTGTATTTATCTAAATGTCAGTGATAATGGTCTCATATAAGATGTATATTTATTTAATGAGCAAAGACCTAGATATACATAACAGAAAAAACTAGAAAATGCTATTTATTACTATATACTAAGCATGCTAGTGACATCTATTAGAAAAAATATGCTATTTCATTATTCACTAAACTTACTTTTAAGTTTTTATTAGATTTACTAATTTTATTTTATGTGTGTTTTTCCTGCATATATGTATGTATGTACGCCATGTATGTGCATGGTGCCTGTAGAGATCAGAAGGCATTGGGTCCCCGGAACTGGAGTTATGATGCTTGTAAACCACCAAGTGGGTGCTGGAAATCAAGCCCCAGTCTTCTGCAAGAGCAACAAGTGCTCTCAGCTGCTGAGCCATCTCTCCAATCCCTCATCTAACTCATTTTTAAAAATGTATTATACTGTTTTAATGTGTACGGGCAGTCAAAGGACAGTGTTCAAGAATCAGTTCTCTCATACAGATGTGTGTCAGGAGTCAGTCTCAGGCTGTCCTGCCTGGAGGCAAGTGCCTGCTGAGCCACCGTGTGGCCTGGCCCTGAACTTACTTCTGATCACTCATTAACCAACTCTGCAGCTAAAAGTCACCACTTCAAAGCCAGCCGAGGGCACAGAGGTTCCGATGCCACGGCAAACAATGGAAAGGGAAATTAGTAACTAAAAGTCTGAGTTGCAAAAGCATTTTCTTAATGGCAATAGGGAGCAAACTTTTGAACTCACTATTTCACCTATGACTGCTTATGATAAAGATTAATAAGGCGTGCATTTTACCACTTCGTACAGATAATTACAAGAGACAAGAGGGTACCATTCAAGGTAACAGAGCCACTTAGGTTAATATTTGTGCCACCCACAATAACTCATCTAGATTCAAGTTACAAGATCTGTATTGTTATGCAAAGCATAATAAAATTAAAGTCAGATGAAAACTATCTGATAATCTTTTCCACACAATTACTATATACATTTGTTTCTTTTTTTTAAGTTTTGGAGGCTTTTATTTTGTTTTTTAGCTTACATAGAATTAAGTTTCATCTCTGTGTTTTTCGGAACAATTGCTGTTCCTTTCCTCCTTATTCCCATTCCTCCCCTTCCCTCACACCCTCCTTCCGCAATTCCGCTCCACTTCTTGCTACACATGACTTCTGTCCTCTTCAGCACCTCATTCATGTTCCTCCTCATGGCTGTCTCGTTTTAGTCTATAGTCTCTGGTAGCTCCTTATTTACACAGCGTATGTACGGAAGAAGTCAATGTCTTCTTACAAACTAGAAAGCACTGACACAGCAGGACTGATTAGAGCTCTTTAGCTCCCATCATGGAAACGACTGGTTCATACAGTAAGGCCCTGCTGATGAATCCCCCAACCCAAGATGACAAACTCATCTTTAAAGAAGTAGCCTCTTTTCTGAAACCCTATTTGCAACAAATATTTACTAAATCGACACCAGGCCCAGATACAATACTACAACCTCCTGCCCTTTGAGAGTTGTCATTCTAGAAGTGACAACAGTTAAAAGAAATAAATTATGGGCAGTGTGGGAAAATTCAGAAGAGCGTAAGGAGTGTCCCGAGGGCAGGAACTACAACCTAAAAGAGAGGTGCCCAAAGACTTGACTGTGAAGAAAGACATTAGGAGCGGAAGTAAGTGAGCAGTGAAGTGATGTGGAAGAAACTCAGGTAGATGAGCAGTCAAACCGAATATTTTAAGTATAGTCTACGCAGGGAAGCAGTGTGGACTGCGCTTGACCGGCGCGCAGTGGTTACAGAAAGAGTGGGGGCAGGCAGACGAAGAAATCTGCTTGCTATTCCTTGTGGCTCCTGGAAGCTTGGTGTATTTTTAGAGGGAAAGTAGTGTCTCTCTGACTTAAGCTGAAAGAGATCTATCTGGCTGTTCTATTACAATCCACTGGAATTGTCCAAGATAAAGGTAGAAATTCCCACCAGTAACAGCAATTCAAAAATAGTGATGGCTTCCCAAGAGCCATAGCAGTGGAGAGAAGCAGGCAGGTCCTGGAAGTGCATTCCCGGCATAGCATACAGGATTTATTTGATTCAAAAGTGTGAAGTATCAGAAGGGAGTTGAAAAGTGACTCCAATTACCTAGTCCAGGTGACACAAGCCTGTAATCTTGGGGAGTCTGGAATGTCATGATTTTGAGACCAGCCTGGGCAACATATTTGAAGACTCTGTTTCAAAGAATGAATGACCAAATGAGTAAGTAAACAAACAAAAGAGAAAGGAGGGTGGTGGGAGAAGGAAGGAGAGATGGAAGAAAGCAAAGCAGAAAGAAGAGGAGGAAGGGAGGGAAGAGAGGAAAGGAAGGAGTAGAGACGGACTATATTGCTTTTAGCCACAACTGCTAGGTGACATGTACCACTGAGATGGGAGTAAAGCATGAAAAAGAACTGTAGAAGTGAGTTTGGGATATATGAGGCTGGTGGTACCTAACTGTCAAATAGACAGTTCAGGCAGGGTGTGCTGGCATGTGGGAGGTAGTGGCAGCAGATCTCTATCAGTTTGAAGTCAGCAAGCTCTATATAGTGAGTTTAAGGCCAGTCGGGTACATCGAGATTCCTTGTCTCAAAACAAACAGAAAATCAAATAGTCAAAAGGTATAGCATGCTAGGAGATGTGAATTTGCCTGATATCAGGAGCTAGATTTTGCTTTAAGCTCTGATGTTGCCGTCAGCCCCACAACCATGAGTGAAGAGAAAGAAGATGGAGTCTAGTACAGTGATTTTCTTCTTTCTCATGGCTCCTCCTAGGGGGTCAGCCGCATCAAAATGCCCAGCCACCACCAATGAATGGAACTTTGACCTTTCTATGAGGGATACATAGGCACAGAAGATACTGCCGATGCCCTGAGTAAAGAGTGGAAGGGTAATAAGGTGTGATCAGTGGTTGGTGGGGATGGCAAATGAGGTCTCTTCATGAAGCAGGCTGTCTTGACCTTTATCAGTGTGGACCTGCTGTTGAGCAAGGGGTGTTC
>LOJH01026870.1:7886-18244 GCA_001685095.1 Ellobius talpinus
GACCATCCTCACATGACATGTACACTCTAGACCACCCTCACCCATGACATGTACACTCTAGACCACCCTCATCCATGACATGTATACTCTAGACCACCCTCACATGACATGTACACTCTAGACCACCCTCGTCCATGACATACCCAAAATCCAACAGTCAAGGTAAGAACACCCAGGTACTGTGTGTGTACGGTTGAATTTTTAATAAATTAATTTATTTTGCTTGTGTGTGTATTTGGGAGGGTGTGTGCTCTCAGAGGTCAGAAGAAGGTATCAAATCATTTGGAGCTGGAGCACATGACAAGAACTAGGAACTGAACTCGGGTCCTCTGCAAGCACTGTTAATCACTGAGCCACTTTTCCATCCCCATAACTATGGACTTACAGCCCACGGGATCAGAGCTCTCTTGAACTGTTCAACTCCTTGGCCTAATCCAAGCCCCAGTGCTACAGGAACTGATGCTCATTTTCCATGTGAATTAACACTTCCAATTCATTTTCACAGGAGTTTCTAGTGTGTGTTTGTGATCTTGAGGCTATTTCGTAAGGAGTTCCAGTCACTGCATGTGGAATAGCTACCAAGTATACAGAGAAGTGGGGTGGGCAGTGGGAGCTATTATAAAAGCCTTGAAGTACCAAAAATTCAAGGCAACGTAACAGTCATCAATTTATGCACTTTGAGCATCTATCAGAGAATGTGGCTTCTTGGCACTTCCACGTTCCTCATCCTTCCCCTTAGCATCAGTCTGGAGTCACTGCTGGGAGTTCTTCTCCTTGGTTCACACATTTTCTCTTGTTCTCTCACCAGTGGAGACACAGAACAGCTGTCCTTGTCCATGGTCTCATCTAATTTAATTTATACCCCTGCAAACATGATTGCTCACTAGTTTATAAAACATTTCAGTCTAGAGTGAAGGAAGGGGCCTTCTCTCTTACCCCAGTTATTCCTAAGAGCTGCACACTACGGCTTTGGTTTACATTTTGTTTCTGTTGTTGTTTTTCTAACTTTTATTTTTCAAGTGGATTTTTATTTTGATGACTGACTCTTCTCAGGAATTCTCCGGACATGTGACATTCCAAGATGTTACTCGTTTAATGGCCCCTTCCGCAGATAGAGATCATGATAAAACAATGAAATGGAGGCTCAGACTGCGCCTCGTGACTGGGAGATGGAAGTTCAGCACTGCCCGGCAACTCCCCAGAGGAGGTGTGAAGGCAGCATTGGCAGTGGCTTTACACACCGCTCATGTAAGTGTCTATTGTTACTGCCGGCATTTGGCACAAAGGAGAAGTCTCTAAGAGGGGAAAACTGACATGAGATGAAGCTGCCACATCTTATTAGGAGGCATCCCGCCCATCTTCCCTTGGTTTCTCCTGCTGTGATAAACATCACGACGAAAAGCAGCTTGGGGAGGAAACGGTTGATTTCAGCTTCCAGCTCTCTCAGGTCACATCCATCACTGAGGGAAGTCAGGGCAGTAACTCAAGGCAGGAAGCTGGAGGCAGGAACTGAAGCAGAAGCCATGGAGGAACCCTGCTCACTGGCTTGTTCTCCATGGACCCTGCTTTCCTATCTACACCATGACCACCTGTTCAAAGGTGGCCCCATCCCTAATGAGCTGGGTCCTCCCACATCAATTAGTAATTTAAAAGAAAAAATAAATTCTCCACAGACTTGTCTACAGGCGACACAAGGGCGATGTATTTTAAACTGAGGTTTCTTTCCCCAGAAACCACCAGCTTGAGTCATGATGACAAAACAACTGACCAGGACCCTTGCCAAAAGGTGGGGAAAGAGGTTGACGTTTTGCAAGGCTCAACTGTGAGTTTCTACCTGTCATTTGACTCTGAGTTGTGACCCAGAGGGCAAGAATGAAGAATTTAAAAATAAGTGTCTGATTTCTCCAGAGGAAGTTACATAAGGTTAAAGGCACAGGGCTAACCACTGTCCTGCTGTATGGATTTATGGGTAGCATGTGTGGATGGGCAAAGGGGACAGCAGATCCCCATGGAGTGAGCTGTCGGCCCTGTTCTGGGTACAGCCTCTCACTCCTTCAGCTTAGGCTTGTCAGTTTGCTTCCTCAGATACCTCCACTACTGTCTGCATCCTAGCCCTTGCTCGACTTACAGACATCACTTCACCTCTGTTGACATTCATAAAATTGACTAGGGTTGTCCTCAGGGTTTTATAGCTAAGGAGGGAATCTTAGGTGTCAGAGTAGATAGTTCAGTTTCAGTTGCTAATTCAATTTATTTTCCCATTGGAAGTGCCATTCATTACATATTCTTAACAGAACCAACAGTAGTTTGTTAAAAACAACAACAACAACAACAACAACAACAACAACAACAACAAAATAACAGACAAGCATGTAACAGGATCCAAGATCTTGCTAAGGAATTTTTCTATCTTGTTATCAAATGTCTCAGCACACTTGAATCCTTCTGACAGGTTTTCTTATTCACAGAATAATTCCCAAAAGGTGGCCAATTTCAGTAGTCCATTAGTCAATAACTACCTCTGCATGCTGTCTGTGTCCCACTGTCTGGGCACTAGTGTGAGCTCTGCTGCCATACTATGCAACTCTTGGCAAACTACTTAATTCCTCTGGGTCTTAACTGAGCAATGCCTACTTAATGCACACGAGTCTCGTAAGTCAGTATCTGGAAGATGGTAAATGCTCAGGCTCACTTTGGCCATTACAATGATAATGACTGATTTCAATGACACCACGGATGATCTGTGAGGTACTTTATCTAGAACAATCCTCACAAGCATTCCCCTGTATTTATGAGACTTGGGAGTTGGCTCATAGGCATGGGAGTTGGCTCATAGGCATGAGGATGCAATTCTAGCTCTCCGGAACCGATGTAAAAACTGGACATAGGGGAACGTGTCTGTAACCTCAGTGCTCTACGGTGAAAGGAGAGGCAGACATAGGAGAATTTCCAGACATTTGAGGGCCAGCTGCCCTGACACAGAGTGGTAAACAACAAAGACACCTGTCTCAAACAGGGCAGAAAGTGACAAGCACGCAGAAGTTGTCCTCTGACCTTCATGTGAATGCACACATGCATACATAATACACACATACAATATCTTTTTTAAAAGACAAGATAGAAGAAGGCTTGAAAGAATAAATAATTAGCTCAAAGCCACAAAAAATGCAGTCTTATACACTGCTCTTTCTACTCCATATCTAGGGTTTTTTTTTCTTTCTCTTTTTGTTCCTGGACAGACACCAGCAATTTGTATTGAGAACACTGTTTACAGTTTATAAATATTTGTATAACTATTACTTTTAAACGCTTAGCCTTCACACAATTCTGTAAGTGTGGCTTGCTAATGCTGTTGTTGATTGATAGGAAATGAGAGCAGGTGGGTTGAAACTAGACTGAGTTTTATACAGCCAGCAAGTTGCAGAGGAGCCCCAGCCTCGACACAGCAGTCCTCTCTTGTCAACCCCACTGCTGTGCTGGAGGTGAGTGACTCTTGTGTTAAGGGCTTAGCCCTCCAGGTAGCACTGCTGAGAGAAGAGGAAAGGAGGTGGAGCCTATGGGAGGCCTGTAGGTCACAGGGCGTACCCAAAGGGGTTATGAGACTTTCTATCAGTTCCCTTTCTAGCTGCTACCACAAAATACCTGACAAATCTATCTCAAAGGAGAAAGAGTTTATTTTGAGTCAAGCAGTCCATCATGGCTGGGAAGGCAGAGCAGCAAGAGCAGTAGGGGGCTGGTATCGTTACTTCAGCAGTCAGGAAGCAGAGAGAGATAAGACAGGCAGGCTGGCTTGCTCTGCCACCAGTGAGATGTCACCTGGTTGAAACCTCTCTGCAGATAATCTCATGAAGGTATATCTCTTCAGTTATCCTAAATCTTGTCATTCACAACACAAACCATTTTAGACTCCTATCTCTTCTTTGCTGTACTTGTTTTTGTCACACAAGGTAAGTAGTTTTCATTGTCCATGTAATACCACCATGACACATGGCTTTGCCACACTCCTGAAGCCATGGCACCAAACGATCATGAACTGGAACTTTGAAATTGCTAGTTAAAACTACCAGTTTTCCCCCCCTAAATTAACTACCTTAGACATTTCGTTATGGTGACAGAAAGTTGACTCCAACTGAGGAACTTCTCTTTCCAAAGGAAAAGCTTTCATGCCTTTCAGTTTCTAACCTGAATCCCTTCCTCGGCCATCTGATCTACTCAGCAGCTGAAATGAAGAAGGGGGAACAGAGAAAGATGTTGTCTGCCCTACCCGTTTATGCTTTGATTTTCCTTTAAGGCTGTGAGGAGGAGTCTCCTTTTCTAGGAATTGTTTCCTGACTGAAACTGAGTGAGGCTTCTCACCAGATGGACTACACAGGCTCTGACTTTGTTTGACTGTTTTTCTCATGGCCTAGACAAGATTCTCCCCAGACCTGCCCTGTGAGGAAGCTACTGTGATTGCCAGGCTCACAGAGATGTGACTCACTGCAACCTGGGCCCAGAGTTATCAACTACTTCCCTGTATTACTGTGTTCAGTACTGCTATTTCCTCAGCCTTGAGGAGTCAGCCCTCAGGCCATGGCAGTGGCTCTGAGTCACTGAAATAACCAGAGTTTTTATTGAACTGGAAGCTCTCAGCCAAATTTCACTGGTCTTTTCTTCAAAATAAACCAAGAAGCAGATGTAGGTATTTGTGAGAACAGACATAATGCAAAATTGGCTTCAATGTGAAGAAAGATGGTCCAGACAAGCTCAGAAGCCAGCGGATTGGGCTGCACTTGGTCAGGTGGAAAATATATATAACACAACAACAAAAGACCATGCCCTGTATTACAGAGGGTACCTGGTCATGACTATTAATTGAGTATATACGTAAAGCAGTTAGCGTGCACCATTCCAATGCTAAAGCTCTATGAGCCACACTGTATGCACAGAGGTAAGACAAAATCCCTGTCCTTAGTTGTATCTGATTAGAAAATTTAGAACAAAATAAAACTGAACTATACACCTGGAAGTTTCAAGTCCTTTCTCTGGAACAACACAGAATCCTAAAGAGATACAGGTTGAATACAGGAGGAGGGGTCATGGTGCCTTTTTCTGTATGGGAAGTGGTAGAAAGCTCACGGAAAAGAGATTTCTGTAGAATAGGAATGAGCTGGCTGTGCCTACATGTTCTGGATTCTAGTCCTAGTAAAAAGGGAATGTCCGCAGCACAAAGGTGCATATTTGTTAAATAGTAAACAGTCATTCCCTAGGCCAAATGTCCTAACACAAGTCCTCAACCACATAACACCTGGATGCCAATTGTGATCTACCTCTCGAGACGGATGAAAACCTAAGAGAATGCATCTCCCCTGCCCCTGCTCCTGCCCCTGCCCTCCGCCGTAGTCCTACAGCTGAGAAAGGCCCAGATCTCTCTCCCATAAGGACTTTCCAGGGTTCTGTCTCCAAACTTCTGCAGCTCACATCCCATGTACGCTCTGTCTTCTGTAACTCCAACTGGCATGAAAATCCCAGCCATTTCATGGGCATTACAGAAAACCACGCCATGCACAAGCAGCTGAACTGCAGCTCTGGACCTGGAGAGGAATTGGGGGCCAGGACAGGTAGCCCATACAGCAGTAGTAGGGCCAGCACCCTAAATGGAACAAGTCCAGGAGGTTAATTGCTCTCTATGGTCTAACCTCCAACATGCTGGCTGGTCCTCTTTCTTCCTCCTTTTCTTTCTAGTTGCAAAAAACAACTTTCCCATGTTTTCTTCTCCCCCACCCTGCCCCCTGTCCTCCAACATCACAAAAAAAACCCAACTATCTCCTAAACTATTTTCTGGAACAAACATAGCGGCATCTCTAAACACTGCTATGGAGCCAGTCTGAGGAAAATGCTAGTTTTTCAACTCCCTGTGTTTAAATTGCAGGCAATTACACTAACTTTGTTAGGTTATTGGAAAGACTGTGTGAGAGGATGCATGGGCTAGCTTTAGCAGCCTTGCTGGCATAAATTAGATGCTGCATAAACAGGAGCAATGACGGGTACAATCGCCGTGCTGATGAAAACGGCCGCCAATCAATTTACTACAGTGAGAGGCCTGACAATTTGGGGATTTAATTTAGAAAAATTAGAGCGATGAAAATCCAGGAAAGTTCTATACTGGTGAACAACATTAAACAAAAACAAACTCCTAGAGGCTTGGGGTGAGGCGACAGAGTTGGAGAATGAAGGATATAAAGTTATGTAACAAAATTTAACCTCATGAGAATTCAGATCTCAGCTGTGAATCGGACGATGAATGGCACTAGTGACCTGCCTTGTTCCACACATGACACAACATGACTCTGCAGATTGCAGGAGCACAGATGAATTCTGGCTAAAGATCAAGCTGTATAAACAATACACCTCCCCCACCTTTGAAAATCTCAAAAAGAGCTCAAAATGGAAAATATGTTTTAGCTGCCAGTAAAATAAGGACTTGGCCACAAACTTCAGCCACAGATCGCGTTGCAAAGCTGCCAGCTGTTGAAATCTGGACTCAAATGAGGAACAACACAAAGAACCAGCAACAGAGTCTCGAATCTTGGGTAAGATGCATACTTACCCAGAACAGGTGAAATGGCCCAAAGATATGTATGGTTTAAGACCCAGAGCATAGAGTGGAAAAAGACTCTCCCCATAGGAGCCCAGCTTCACAACACAGTTACCCAGGAAACTGCCAATCTCTTTTCAAATTACCACCTTTTCTTTTTGCATATGTATTGGGAGGGTGTGCATGTGGGTGCCAGAGGTTGATGTCTGGTATCTTTCTTGATCATTCTCTATCTTATATATTGAAGCAGAGTCTTCCACTTAAAACTGGAACTCACCGATTTGGCTGGTTGAGTTTGCCAGCTTGCTCCGGAAATTCTGCATGTGCCTTCTAAGTGCTGGGATTACATGAGGGCCACCACCCACATCTGGGTGTTCAGGATCTGAATTCTGGTTGGTCCCCGTGGTTATGTGGCAAGTTTACCCTAGGAGCCTTCTCCTCAGATGTGGAGACACTGACCTCTTTAATGCTAAAAGACGGATGGCAATTTACAGTCCCAGATTCAGAAAAGTAATGGAGTTGGTGAGAAGTTGTAGGAATCAATACACAGCTGTGTATCCCATGCTGTCCTTGAACTTGTGAACCTCCTGTTTTCACCCGACTGCTGGAATTACAGGCATGCACCAAAGTGCCCAGTCACAGACTTCTTTTCAACAAATATGTATGATGCATTATCTGAAAGAAACAAGCTATAGCCTTGCTTTAAAATGAGAAAGGAAATAAGTGAATACAAGACAAAGAAAAATAAATAAAAAGAAATTATCCAAGGAAACAGAGGAGGATTTCATACAAAGAATTCTTTATAACTTCAGAGGAATTATAAGTAGGAGGTAACTGTAAAGGAAAAATACTGCACAGAAGAAATGCACACACTATAAGCAACCACAGTAAAATAAACCCTCCATGGATGAGGGTGGGTCTCATTGGTAGAGCCCTTATGGGGCATGCCTGATGTTCTGGGCTCAATCTCCAGCCCCGAGAAAACAAAACCCTGAACTTAAAATAGGACATCCATTCACCATTCCTCCATCTATTCAGCAACCCCTCTCCAATGCTGCTTGTTGGCAGTGAGAACTGGACATCTATCCCTTCGTATCGATAGGTGAGGAGGAAGAAAAACACTGTGAAAAATGTAGACTGGAATTTGATAGGCTAATGGAAAAGTAAAACAGGACTATACAAGAGTGTAAAAGGGTTTTGGATAACAAGGAGCATTCTCTCTGGCCACACAACTCACACTATTACACGAGCAATTCAGGCCCACGGCTGTTTGGGGGAAATCTTGGACATTTGATTGATTTACTTTATGAAGATTTAAACGTAAAAAGTAAGATGCATTCAGTTAAAAACTATAACTTGAACTTTGACCTTTGCAATTTGAACTTTGACCTTTGCACAGACATTCCCCCATGTTGGCAGTGGTGGTGAACTATATACAGCTCCATGTCACACACAAGGTCAGGAGCAGGAACAACCCACACTGTACTGTGTTTCTAAGCTCTGATGTTTGAGGGCTAAGAACATAAAGCGTAACTCTATGTTCAACATACGATGAAATCATCATACCAAGTCAAGGAGTGTCTATATGGCAATAGTAACTAAAACGTTATTGAGACAGACTAAAATGGCAGGTAAATAATATAATGTTTATAATTGCCGCTCAGAAAGAAAAGGTAAAAAGACAGAAAATTCATTCTAGGAATAAGGAAAATCAATTCCAAGATAATGCTTAGTTTTTCAACTATAAAGAATGATGCCTCAATTCAAACGACTTTGATGTTTGAATGTTCAATATGAAGAGTTATGTATTCTTATGAATACCCCATGTAACCAGCCCTCTGGGATAGCCTGTGCAACCAGCCCTCTGGGATAGCCTGCATAACCCTCCCTCTGGGATAGCCTGTGCAACCAGCCCTCTGGGATAGCCTGTGCAACCAGCCCTCTGGGATAGCCTGTGCAACCAGCCCTCTGGGATAGTCTGCATAACCCTCCCTCTGAGATAGCCTGTGCAACCAGCCCTCTGGGATAGCCTGTGCAACCAGCCCTCTGGGGCAATCCTGTTCCCTGATTTGTGTTATATCCCACAGTAGAAATGAGGGGTCAGCTCTGCGGCTAAGTCTGAGGAAGCTTCATACAGTTCCTCTTGCCCTTGTTCCTATAAATGGAGCATCCCACAGGAGCAGGGAGACACATTGCCTGCCACCTCCACTGCCACACATGCAAGTGACGTGACAGTAGGTCAGTCAATCTCCAGCCGCTCCACACTGTAACCCTCCTCTCAGGACCAGCCACACAGATCCAAATGCAGTGATGAACGGGATTTGTGCTTAGCCATGATATTTAGGAAACAAATCATTAAGTGACAAAAAGGATGTTTTTCCCCAAAATTTTATTACTTTAAAAAGATAATTTTAGAAAGTAATATCTTTTATAAAGAAATGTTTACCAGAATTTCGGTATATATTATCATAATCTCCCAGTATCTGGAGAGAATTGGTTCTAGGACCTACAGATATAAAAATCTGTGTTCTTAGATATTTTCAGTCCTTGAATGGCTGAATCCACAAAGGACCTGGAGGGCCTACTGTACATTTTAATTTCTTTTTCTCCTGATAAATTAAAGTGGAATTGTATTTAAGCTTTTTATATAAGCAACATTGAATATTTTTATTAATACTTTTATTTTAAAACCTGGATCCATTTCATGCAATCCTAATACTTTACATTCCAGTTATATATCTGCCTGCCTGAAGAGACAGCAATAGCCATTCTTTCCTAATGACAAACTTTGTATAATTTTTGCATTCATCTTTGTAGTTTCTTGTATTGCTTTAATTTACTTTAAGGGGTTTGTGTTGATGTTATCATAAAGAGGGGGGAGTTTTTGATAGAGTTGGGAAAGCTCAGCAACGATGGGGGTGTGTTGAAAGGTTGAAAGAGCAGGATGGATATGGACTGGTCTTTCTGTCAGCAAATGACCATACATGGGAAACTGCTGAAATTGAGGACTTTAGTCCAATCACGAACACCGAGTCAGTGTCTTAGATCAAACAGGAATACTGAATCGGCTTCAATAACCAGTTCAGCCCTTGCACTGCGCTTATGGAAAATGCCAAAACTGAAGAAGTTGAGTGACAATTACATGGAACCTTTTGTACTGTTCTGCAATGAGGTCTAATATTATTTCAAAACAGAAAACAAAATGAGTAGCATGGACTTGTGTAAATGGTAAATTAAAATTTGATGTGGCTTACCTTTGAGAAGTAAAGCCTATTGTTCTTTGTGGGAGACATGAGGGATAGTTTTCAATAACCACTAACTAAAGTACATGATAAACAACAGCAAAAATAGCTGTTAGGCACATGCTGGGCTTTTAATGTGTGCTTTTTGAGAGAGTGGTGAGAACCGAGCCCAGGGCCTCACACTTGCTGGGTAAACATTATGTGCTGAACTATGTTCTCAGATACTGCTGTGATTTATAGGTTTTAGAATTTAGGATCTCAATAAGAGGATTATTGGTATAAATGTTCAGTTTCTTCAGCATCATTTTAATTTTTTTCAGCTAATATTTGATCTGTCAAGGACCAAATTAGAACTTTATCTATTTCTTCCACTTTAAGGTAGCTAGTTATAAGTGCTCTTCCAGCTTGAGTTTGAGACCTTATGCAATCGGAACAACAGTTAAACTGTTAGAACTCTATGCCGTATCTCCACGTTGGCAGAAGATGACGAACACACAATACGTCTTCAGAGTAATGGAAGCTTGTGTTTGTGAGGCACT
>LOJH01026871.1:2864-18244 GCA_001685095.1 Ellobius talpinus
GGTTCCTTGTATTGTGTACCCCCTCCCTGGCACCTGCCTTCCTATTTCCTTTCTGACCTCATGACCTAATGACCTCATTCTTCCTTTATGGCTCTTTCCAAATTTCGTTTTATCTATAAAATCCCTTCCAATTCCGTTAACACAAAAATAACCTCTAGCTCATCGTCATTTTCATGACATTTTTTAAAAAAATAGGCTTTTCCGTTTCAAAACGGGATAATGCACAAAAGCTGGAAAGGTCGCAGAGATGGGTCTCCTGCACACCTGAGCCGGCTTCCTCTAGTGTTCACATCTTAGGGTGGTGTATTTGCCGAAACTCAGAACGATCAGCTTGTATAAAGGCCGGACACTCAGGAAACATCATTGAAGAGGAGGAGGAAGGAATGAGAGAGCCAGAGGGTGGAGTGGGGTGGAATGCTCTTTTCGGAATGAGACGAGGCTTTTCTTGGTCTCCAAACATTTATATTCACTGACAGAAGACTCCCGCAGAGCTGGCTGTCCAGACCCTGCCGTGAGAGGTAGGTATTTCCCCACGAGATCTCGTCCTTGCCTGAGTATCTACAGGCAGTTGGTCGTGGTTGCTAGGAGAAGAGTACCTTTTCTTCAGTGGTATAACCACTGTTTGGGACCACACTTTTGTAAATGATCTCCATCCAGTCAATCCGGGATATGTTAAGAAACCCAAGTAAAATACATTGGGGTCACCAGAACAAGAGGATGAAAAGAAGGAGGGAGGAGAAGAAGCTGAAATATGAAAAGAAAATTAAAAGTGAAAATAAAGGACTCTCTGGGAAGAGGGGAGAAGCTGCAGGGGAAGGGGAACAAGAGAGCTGTGGGGGTGAATATGATCAAAACATATTTATGCATATAGGGATGTTTCAAAATGAAAACCAGTATTATTTATACTTAATGCATGATTTAAAAATTACCTATTTTTTTAATTGAGCACTTTCCATTTATATTATAACTGCCTGTGGACTGTAAACGCCTTGAAGCCAGGCCTCGTGGTCCCTCACTTATCTTCTCTATAACATGTCCAGGTGTTTGCTTACTGCAGATCACAGGGTGGACTCTAAAGTGATGTTGCCAATGAACGGAGTGAAGGCCCCCATGGCCTACCTCAACCAAATCCCATTTGGTTTTTTCCTTTTTTTTTAAGCCATACTTATTAAAGTCAGGCAAATATATAGAAAAATATGCCTATCAATAAAGCCGATGAATTGTGACAGAATGGAAAGGACCACCCCGTTCTTCAAATAGAAGGCTTCCTGTTCTGCAGCAGCCCCCAGAGCCCCTCCCGGTAACTACTGCCCTTCGTCTGGACTTCTCATCCTGTCCTCACTTTCATTTTAATAACAGGACTCCGTTGTTGTGGTGATAGTTATAACACAAACCACGTTTGCACTGTAATTATATCCAGACAAAGTGGCATGAATCTATTAAAAAAAAAGTTCTGATTAAGGCAAGCTCCCAGCAGTAGATGTTCCAGCTACCAAACAATGCCCATTGTCCGTGTAGCTTTTGTAGCTTCTGCGTTGAGGCTCGGCTTGTGGTTGGGTGTACCCACTTCAGATTGAGGGCATTTCCGGTCCTGACAACAGCAGGCCAGTGTAGGGGGTAGGACAGAAGCCATTTTTGTTTCTGTTCCCTTAGAAACACGCGGAACAAAATAAAGTTTGCCAAATGGAAATATACAAAACCACTGAGGAAATAAATGTTATTTTTAAGTTTCTAAGAAGGGAGGAGAAGTGGAAAGAATTCAAAAACCCGGTGACCTTTAACAGGACAACACAGCAGGGTCAGCAAGTGTCTAGAGAAGGCTGTGTCCGGGGGAAGGGTGCGGGGAGCTCAGGCCTGGAGAAGCTGACTTCACTGGCCATGATGGGAATAGAGTTGGCTTTCCTCCAATCTCGAGTGAGTGGCAAGAAGGATGCCATCCTTCAGAAACGGGAACAGTCAGTGAGAATCCTCATCACTAAAGGGAACAGGCATCAAAAGGCTGAGTCTTCACTCTCAGGCACTGTGACTTTCCACCTAGGAGGAGGTCACAGACGAGGGTCAAGTGAACTAAGGGGGCGATGGCTACACTGCCAGGAAGGGCACTGTTCCAAAGAGAGAGAGGGCTGCTAGTCACCACCTCAGGGGCTGGGAAGAGAGAGCCACCATGGCCGTCTTCTTCCTTAGGACCCTTATGTTGTCACATGGGTAGGTCTCACACGGCTCAGAAACTGATGGGTACATTGACAATGAAACCTGCCAGCTCCATTTTAAATCTAGACAGAGAGTGTATGCAGTTGGCCAGCCAGCCTTCCTCAAGGATAGTACTGAGGACACCGGTTCAGCTGAAGACAGACTTTGTGACATATTGTCTCTCATAAAGAGAAAGTCACCCCATGGCAAACATGGGCCAAGTCAGGGTCTTCCTGCTGAAGCTTTGGTCATAGATGCCACTCCCAGACAGCCAGCACCCACAATGGCTCGATACCAACACAATGAACAGGAGTGCATGCCCTTTGCTAACCAGGGTAGCTACGGACAGAGTGTCTAAGAACATCTTGACTAAAGGCCGCAGGGGGCTGAATCGATCCTTCAGCCACCAGTCTTTCTCCCACCACTCTCTTCTGTACCCCCACTTCCCATCAGGTTAGTTTTCAGGAGACAGGAGCCCAGGCAGGGACTCAGAGAGACGTTTCAAATGATTCATGACCTGGAATCTAGCAGAAACTTAATCTGTTTCCCAACATGGGACGAGGGCTTGAAGAAGGGCAGCAGCTGGGCTGTTTAGTGTTCTGCTCTGCTCACTCAGGCTAGTTCTTACGACCGTACTTCAGTTCTTTCAGTGAAAGAGACAAGTACCATTCCTACAAATAGCACTGGGGCTTGTGACCAAGGGAATACTGAGTGTTTGTCACCAATGTTCCAAAAACCACTACTTATTTCTTTTCTTAGAGAGTTGTCCACTGAAGACCATGTCTGACCCTCTCCCCTGGTCCCTTCCCTGTGGTAAAGTTCCCCATCTCCAACACAGGCCCAGAGCCTAGCTCATAGATGTGGGAGCTATTCTAAAGAATCTGCCCCTGTTCTGTTTTCCTTCCATCCGCAATAGGAAAAAGAGCAGAGGTTTTTCAAGTTTCAGTAACTCCACTACCTGCAGGGTGACAGGCTATTGGGTATGCATACTTCATGAGCCCTCAAACACAGGCCAACGGGGACAGGGTCATGTTGAAAGGCTTTTCTATCCAGTGCTTAGTAATTACAACACACTGGAAACATCAGAACAGGGGATGCCCCCACACAGAAATAACGTTTAAGTACTTGATGGCACATCAATTAACACTACTCTAAAAGCTTTACAGCAACATTTTATAAAAATTCACGTTTTTGCTAAGAAGCAAACAATAAAAAACTCATAAAGGGTCTGTAGCTGAGCAATATTAAAAACCCAAAAAATGTGTTGCAGAGGGAAAGAAAAGAGACTGGAAAGGAATACATCGAAGTTGACAGACTGTTAGTCTGGAGAAAAGGGCTTTGAATGATCATGTAAGGTCCCCCCTTTGAAACTGTTTTCTTTGAGACACCGCAGCCCAAACCCAGGGCCCTTTGCCCCCACAGCCAGGCTCTACTCCTGAGATAGTTCATAGTTCACCTTTAAAAGGCCCCATATTCTAATTTTACAATTACGACAGGAAAGAACTTTGTATGTAACTAGTCAGCAGAAGCAAACCGGGGCACTGTGGGTAGACCAGGATGTGGCCTTGTGGGCCTGGGCATGACTGTCTTGGGGAGGCATCAAAGACCTGGCTGGGGTGTCTCTAGCAGAGATGACCGTCTCCCTAAGGACAGAAAGTGCAGATTAATCAGGAGTCAGAACCAATCTCTGGAAAGAAGGGCACGGTGAGGTCCCAGGGTGTCCCAGAAGTGATAGATGGCCATCAGCCTCTGGACCCTGCCCCGCCCCCGGGGAATGAGCATGCGCAGCAGGAAGCGGTCCTTCTCGGGCTGAGCTGGTTCATTCCATACCAGCTGCAGTCGCTTCTAGTAGCTATGCTCTTGAAGATGGGTAGACAGTTGTTTGGCTGAGGCCTACTCCGCTACCAGAGCCAAAATGGGTAAATCAGATCCTGGACTGCTCTTAAGTCACTTGGAGGGAGAGGCTACACTTCTAAAGTATAGGGTTTTACAGCTAGGAGGTTTAATGAGATCTGTACCATAGGCACAAATTATTCGTGATTTTTTAATTAAAATCATTTTAACGATTTCATTTTGTTAGAACACAGCAATCTGTAGCTTTGGGGGCTAGCGGGGATGTGTTTGGACATGCAGGTGCGGGTCCCAAGCTATGCTGGAGACTCACTTTCCCTACTGTCCTTGAGAGGAGGGACCAGGGATCCTCCCAGGAAGATGGGACCTTGAAGGCCACAGGAAAGAGAGAATGGGCTTGGGAGGGATTATGAAGCTATGTTGAACTAACCTTGCATAAAGTTCAGAGATGGAATCTGCTTGAAGAGGGTGTGCTCCAGAAGGGTGTTTGAAAGTCCGGAAAGAGATGCATGCTCATGTTTGGAGCGTTTGTGTTGTTGTTTTTTAAATCTAAGGATTCTGGGTGAGGCTAGATCTAGTTTTCAGTTGAGCAAACAGGAAGAACAACTTCATAGGAAGTCACTGGGCTCTGTCTGGAGAGCCCAGGGAGCAGCAAGTCCGAGTGTGGGGCTTGGGCTTGCCTTCAGTAATTTTTCTCTAACTCGGCCTCCAAGGGTCAGTCCTGAAGGAATTCTCACTTGCTGGGATCCCCCTCAGTGTCTCCAGGTGCCCATCTGTGTCGTCTTGTTGGTTAGCTGGATATTATCGTCAACTGTAGAACACCGTTCCACGGCTCTGGAGCGGTCAGGATGTAGGAAAGGACCTGTGGCCTGGGGATGTTTAGGTCCAGGAGGGCAGAGCAGACATCTCTCAACAATGTGGCCCCTTGCCACTGCCCTGCTTGTTTGTTTCAACCACATCAAGGCTTTCCCCACAATCTTCTTTCTATTTTCTTTCCTCTTTCCTTTCTCATATAAAACAAAGGCCCCACTAGGGTTACCAGCACAGTAAGTACTCTGGCGTGTCAGATTGCCTTGGCAGAGAGCACTCCTTTTATCTGAGTTTTGATCAGTGTTGAGTCTCTGGCCTTTAAAATCTTTTGAACTCTTATCCATTGTTCCAGACAAGCTGCTGCTGATTCTACAACCCCATGTTCTCTCTTGATTGTATTACTTTGGCTCAAGTATGATGTCCTTGTTCTCTCTTGGGCTAATGGGGTGAGGTGTGGGACAAAGGAGTTCAGAAGCCATAATCAGCAGCTTGATGCTCTGTGATCTGTTGGAAGCACGTGGTGACTGTTATCAAAAATTCACCAGTTCCAGGATAGCTGGCAAAGGTATGTGGTTCAGGAAGGACAGTCCAGCTCCAAAGCACTGGAGGAACAAACTGGGGGCTGGGTTTCCCAGCCTGGGGTCATCAGGATGGCCCAAGAACTTTTTGAGAATGGGGTCCCCCAGCTTGGGCATCAGCCACCCCCCCAAGCTTCTGTGTGATTCTCCACTAGCCGAGGCAGCACCTCTGGCTTATGGCCTTGGTTACCTAATATCAGGCACAACATCTGGCTTAGGCAACACAGTGACTCTCCTGGGATGGATCTGCTGATAAGAACTTCTCAGGTTCTGAGAAACACTTGGCCCAGCTTTCCACAATTCTGGCTTTGCTGTTGTGGGTGACCTTAAGATTCGACTCGGAGTTGAAGGGATCTTCAAAGCAGACCTATGTTCCTGATCTCTTCAGTGACCAGGAAGAAGAAGGTGCTGAAGCCTCACAAAAGGATTTGGGCTCGGGTCCATGAATGAAGGGAGACAAGGATAAGACTCAGGAGGCAACTGCATAGCTCTTGCTCAGCCAGCAGTGAGGGACTGTAAAGTCCTCTTCGAGGAATACAGAACCTGGCCTTAGCTAGGCGTTCTAACACTTCCGACTAACAAAGAAACCCTAATGATAGCCGTTACTGAATACTAACTAGTACCGTGACCAGCACTTACCAAGCACTGTCTCACTTGGGCAGAGCTAGCCTTTACACACCCTTGATCTTCTGGGGTAACAAATATGTCCAGCTTACAGAGGAGGGAACTCAGACTTTAGGTAGATCATTGGGGGATCCAAGCTGGTCAATGGCACAGACAGAACTTGAACTGTTAATTTTATTTTTATTTCCTTTTGGTTTTTATCCATTTATATTCTTGCTGGGCCAACGAATGAACCAGGGGTGTTGAGCATGTTAGACAAGCACTTTGCCCTTTAGAATTTATTTAACTAATTTTATTGTGTGTACAGAACTCAAACTCTAGAATGTGGCCTTTTTTGATGTCAGAAGACTTTTACAGAGCTATGAAATCCAGAAAGGAGTAGAATACAAATTGAAGAGTTGGGGTGGGGGCAGTGACAGCAGCTGGGGGAATGAATGGCAATAGTGTTTAAAAAAAGTGCCAAGAGCAATCAGTTCTAAAACCACATCTTACATATATGGAGTTGCTCATGGACTGAGCTCTTCATCGGCCTCTCACATCTAACACCACCCTGAGAGGGTTCTGTTGGGGCATAATAAAACAAAGTGGGGCGTAAGAGGGTGGCTATTAAAATCACATTTTAATAAAGAACTATTCCTAACCTTCCAGAGTATCCAAAAGGAAGCCAGTGCTTACTGTCAGGACAAAAACGTCTCACTTCAGCAGTGTCTGGGACGTGTTTACCAGTTGGTTTTTGATGAGATTGGTGATGACTTACGGACCTTGTTGTCCTTGTAACACAGACTTGAGGGTTCAGTGAAGGAAGAGTAGAGGAAATGACAAAGCACCCTTTGGGGGAATGATGGCAGGAACCTACGTATGAAAATAATCACACCTTGGGGACCTCGGAGGATCTGTAAACACTACCCATTACTCACCAGTTGTAAAATCTCCCAGCATTAATCCACCTTGGCAGAGGGAAGGACATTACCAAATGACTGCATTGCCTGCTGGCTTCTCCCAAACTCCTGGCTGGACAAGCAAATGAGTATCCACTCTGGAAGATGGAATTGTTTCCTGTTGGGCCCATCTCACGGAGGTCCTGCAGGCGAATCAACCAGGATTTGAAATCTTATTTTTTTTACTTTTTTTGTTGTTGAACCATTCCAACAAATCCTGGAGCGTCTGAGTCCTTTCTTGGAAGCAATTTTCTTAAGTGTTAACTATACAAATGTTGGGTTTGTGATCACCAGAGCCACTTTGATGCTGTAGCAACTTTAAAAGGTGATGGGAATGCCGGACCTTGCCTTTCTTATGTGGGCTCAGAAGAGTGAGAACTTGCTGCGCTCTCGACGGTTTGAGCATTTGTAGACTCAGTACTTTATCTTCAGTATGGAAAGTCAGAAGGAGAACAAAACAAAACACTTCTTTCTCTCTTGTAGGGATAAGACCTTAATTACCAATAGCAAGGAAAATACAGACTAAGAGGCAAAAGAGGGCAGACGTCCAGAAGCCAGAAGACTTTGGCTAATACAGAGTTTTGAAAGGGCTTCCTCCGCTTCACGTGGTTCTTGATGGGATTGTTGAGAAACAGAAAACTCTGTTACTAACAAACAGGCCTGGGAGATATTGACCGTTTGGGGCATTCAAGGAGTTAGGGTGCCCTCCTAACCCATAACTAGCACTTGTTAGCACAGAGGATATTTGCTCTGGAGAGGAGACATCCCCCCCACCCAATACACACACACTGGGCACACAGAGGGGGCTCCCCCAGCTGCCACAGGCAGGTGATGGACCATATCAGAATGTTTCCAAGGAGACAGTGATCAGTCAGTAGGCTGCGGTGACCTAAGACTCTTACCAGCCTGTAGAAGGGGCATATTCATTACTCATATTCCACAGGGCTGGAGAGAATGCTTTTGCTCCTCATTTTGTTGGGTGGCCATTGGCTGGCAAGCTTGGTAAAGAATTCTCTTCCCCAGAGCCCGTTAGAAAGTGGCTGCAGTGGGGACGCTGGTCACCGAAGGCTCTGGAGTTCTAGTCTAGTCTGAATTCCCAGGACATTTTTTTCCTTTAAAGAACACTGAGCCTCTGCAGGTAAGATAGAGACAGACCAGGCCAACCAGTGCCTATCTGTTGAACACTGGCTCCAGCGCCATGTTGTGGCAGGGATAAAACTCTACTCTCTCAGAGAACTCAAGGGTAACAGAGATCCCAAGCAAACAATGGGATGGCACTGTGAGACTACAGAGTCCGTAAACGTATTCCCAAACGACGTGGAACATTCTTAGACTTTCTGATGTCTTGGGAACGGTGCCCTTTTCCAGTTTATACAGTCACCGTATGGGCTGACAAGTTCCCTCAAAAAAAAGCATACAATACTCATATGTGATCAATCACGCTAGGGTAGTAGAATCAATTAAGTACCAAAAGAACCATCTGTGGAGGGCTTACCCTTATCAGTACTGTGTTCAGATCAAGGTGGTGACCACTAATGCATTTACATAGATGATAAGAAGATCAATGGAAATCAATTTGCTTTGATTTGTTTCAGGACAGAGACCTTAATGTTGTGAAAATTCCCAAGGGTTTTCTTTCACAGGCCTCTCTTGCCTGCTTTCCCTCCAGTCCCCCTCTACCCCTTCCCCCTCCAAGGCATGACAGACACTATTTGCTGTGGTTGCTAGAAGGGACCTGAAAGAGACTGGAGAACAGAGAAGTGGAAAATAATCACTGTCAGATGAAAAGTAAGCAGCTGGTGTATGAGATGTCTGGTAGATTTAAAAAAATGAAGTGACTTAAATGCAAATTTGACTTTCCATTTTGCTACTTTGCTGGCTTTTAAATAGACATCCTCCCAATGTCTACTGCTCCTCTATCCTTGGGAAAAAGAAGTCCAGGAAAATAATTTGCTACCAGGACAAATGGAACCAACATTATCAAGGGCAAAACATTCCAGTCCTTTTTCTTGTAGTTTTCTTTCGGGGCCCGAAAGAAGGGCACCTAAGAGAACAAACACTCTAATCGTGGGGTCAGGGTGAGGACATTCCATTGATTAGCTTTTTGAAAAAGTAGCTTGCAATCTGGTAAATCGAGTTCTGATAACAGCGGCTATGGGAAGCCTACATGAAACACCTGAATCACTCATTGTTTCAGAGAGGCCAACTGGTGTTCTATTGATAAATAAGTGACTCGGTCAGCCTTGAGACACCGGGAAAGCCTTATCAAGATTGTTAATGTTAATTACATTCCCATCATGCACTGGCAGTGTTGGTGAGGAGGTGTAGCAGTGCTGGGCATTGAGAATAGACAAGGGTCCTACTCACCTTTGTGGTTTCTCAGGCTGACTCCAGACTCCATGCAGTTTCTGTGAAAAATTCTATCATCCAAGGACACCATGAATTTGCCTAGGAGCTCATTTCATAAAGGAATCTTTATGGCAATATGATTCTTAGGTGGGAAAAGACATTAAATCAAGTTTTTACAGTTTGAGAGTCTCATATCCATGTGAGGTGTCTCTCATTCTTTAGTTTCTGCCTTAACAGCAGCATTTGCCCAGGACCCATCTTCAGCAAAGTGAAAAACAAAACCAAGCACAAGAATTAGTTGGGGGGGAGCTTAATAAAAAACAATAATAAAGCAAAAAACCCAACCAACCAAACACACAAAAAACCCCAATAGGCCCCTGGACTCCTACCCAGACCAGCAGACCTGTCATTCCTGAGTCGGGGAAACGGATGCTGGCAGGATTCCTGACCCTTCACCCCCAGGATGATTCTGTAGCACAGAACTCATGTCAGCCCTTACAAGTTCTGTGCTTTTCCAGGGTGTTTGTGGGGTGGGGGTGGGGGGACAGTGCACAAACACTGAACAGAGGGAGCTTAGCCTTTCTGAAAGGCTTTCCCCCTTGCTATTTTTTAATCTTTATTTTTGGGGACCCGGCTTTGAACCCAGGGCATTGCACATGTGAGGCAGCTCGAGCTCTATTTCCAACGACGCAAAACCTTGTTTGGCTTTGTTTTTTCTCCGTTGAACAGGCAAGTATTTGGAGAAAATCTCAGTGTGTTTATAGAGGGCGCCCAAATGGCTGTGTGGGCTGATAGGCTTGGAGCAGAAAATGCTGGAAACTGCACGTGCACAAAACCACGAATTCCAGAAATGCTCAGGATGCTTTTCAGTAAGCGAGAGCACACCCTGTGTGTTAGCTTTCCCCCACTATGACAAATACCTGAGGTGAATCAATTTGAGAGGGGGAAAGTTTATTTTGGCACATGACTTAAGAAGTTTTGACCTGTGGTCACTTGGCAACATTGTTGTGGGGTATGGTAGCATAGCACGTCATTATGGGAGCATAGCGGTTGCTAACCTCAAACAGGCAGGAAGGGAAGGAGATAATATCCCCTTCAAGGGCATACCCTCCATGACGTAACTTCCTTCCATTGGGTCCATGCCCTGAACTTCCATTACCTTCATTACATTCTAGGCTAGGAACCAAGCTATAAACAGATGGGCCTTTGGGGAACATTTAAGATTTAAACTGTAGCACCCTTTCATGGAACCATCACGGTGTTAATGCTAATAAATTGTAATCCATGACTGTGTCTAAAGATAAGCTTGATTTTTATCAAATAAGATTTGAAAATTAGATTTTTTTGTGAAATGTCTAACTAAGCCAAGATTCATGATCTCCAAAGTTTTATAAATTAGACTTTTAAATAACACAAGTAAATACTTGTATTCAGCCTTTAATGCCTGCCTATATCTTTCTTCCTTCCTTCTTTCTTTTCTTCCTCCCTTCCTTTCTTTATCTTTTTTCAACAGGGTTTCTCTGTGTAGCAGTCCTGGCTGTTCCAGGCTGGTCTCTAACTCAGAGATCCGCTTGCATATGCCACATCGCCCAGCCAAACAGGTTTTTAAATGCTAAACTGTCAAATCAAGTAGGCACTGTGCAGTTTCTCACAATCTCCCTGCATCTAATTATGCTTTATATGTCTTAGCTTGTGTTACAAACTATACAAAAAGAAATTCCATTAAATGCTGGTTGCACTTTTCACGGGCTATGTCCCCCCAATAGTGTGAATCTAGCATTCTTGATCCCATCATGAAATTGAACTTAAAAAGGAAAACAATTTAGGAATCACTCAACTGATGAGGGACCTTAAAGTTGAAGTATCTTCGTCTCCCATACCTGCAGACTGAAGGCCTGGCCGGAGCCTCTGAATGGAGGCTTTGGGGGAGGGGTCTTTTGGGGATTCCCTCTTGGTTTGCTCCTGTGGAGAGACTGCCAGCAGCTGCTTTCCCAGACTTCGTGGTCTCCAGTCTTGGGGTGATGTGATTTTACTCCCTTGTCTAGCCCATCACGACTTCCTGTTCTTTTTCTGTAATGCTTTTCAGATCCGAGTCTTCCTGCTGCCTTCCCAGCATTCTGGTTCAGGCTCTAATTACCTCACACACACCTGCACTCTCCTCCGATCCCCTTTCCTGTCTACAGCTTTTCCTCTAGCTGTTATTTTTATTGTCTTCACACAGAACTCTCTTCCTGAAGTATCATTTCCACCGCACACCTCTTGCAGCGGCTCCCAGTTGCATCCAGTCCAGGCCCTGGTCTTCTGCTCCAAGGCCCCCCTCACTGCCCAGACCATCTATCTCCTCTACAGCTGGACCTCACTCTGGCCAAGTTATGTCCTGACAGTGTCTGTACAATGCTACAACATCTGGCTAATCCAGTCAACTCTGTCAAATCTTCAGTTAATCATCTGGATGTTTTGTCTACGAGACGCCAAACATCTGGATTGACTGAAGGAATTCACTACATTGATGGAGGTTGGCTTTTCAAAAAAGTGGAATTGACCAGATGCTTTGGCATTACATTGACACATCATTGTCCCTACCATTTATCTTAATAGTCCATCTGCACAACCTTTTCTCCACCTGGAACAAGACCTGTCTCCTCAATGTCATGTTTTCCTTTTCTTTCAAATTATGGTCAAAATGTCCTGTCATGAAGTCCTTCTAGGCTAATCTCACTAACCCCATCTCTTGGTTCCTCCTGGCATTCACTTCATTTTACATATATAATTATTTTCGCCTGCAGCCCTGTGTTTTGACTGGATTATAAATGCTACAGGTCAGTCGAAGGTCTACCAGAAAGACACCACGGTTCTCGTAGAGAGAGACTCAGTGAACTGGTGATCAGGGCAGAAACTCTGAGGTGAGTCTGGTATTCTAGCTCCTCTCTTCGCTGCGTGACATTGATAGATTACTTACTAAGGTGCAAATCTTTTCATGATTTGGAAAACAGAGATAAGGATAGAGATGAACACTTCATACGGTTGTTTCTAAGAACCAAATGGGTTAACACGCGATGCTTAGAGGAGGGTCTGGTATACAGTGAGCGTCCGCTAGGCACTAGCATTACTCATTCCAGTCTTCTGTGAAAGCAGCTTTCCTGCCTGTGTTTCCTAGGCTGTGACAGGGCCTTGGTGGGAAGGTTAGACGGATGTTGTTTCCGTCTGAGAGACGGGAAACTGGGAGATTATTTATACAGTGTTGGAGTGGTCCCTCAGCTGAAGCTGTATCCTTCTGCATTTTTTTTTATCATAAACACCTCTCTTCATGAAATGATATTGAACGGTGAGCATGTAGTAAACTCATATTGGCCCTCAGGGTTCTTTCTGGGATGTAGTGGTTTATCCATCCATTTAATATATATTTATTAGACTATTCACTCTCTGTTAGGTTCTGAACACAGAGATACTAGTAAAAAAAGTTGACAAAAATACTTGTTTTAATGGAATGAATGAAAAAAAAAGAAAAAACTTTAAAAAATGTTTTTATTTTTGTATGTATGGATGTTTTGTGTGCATGTATGTATTTATGCTATGTGCATGCCCAGTACCAGTGGAGGCCAGAAGAGGGTGTTGGATCTGCTAGGACTAGAGTTACAGACAGTTATGAGCCAACATGTGGGCTCTGAGAACGGAACCCGGGTCCTCAGCAAGAGCAGCAAGTGCTCTTGATGGTTCTGCCATCTCTCCAGCATCCCATAAACACTCCATCCCCTCATTTGTAAATGAATAGCAAGTTCTGACCTCTCAAGACTGTGTAAAAATTAAATAAGTTAATTGGGCAAAGTGCTTAGGTTAATAGTATATATCACTGACTACAAACGAGGTGAATCTGTGGAATGAGGAGGGTTGTACTTCTAAAGTAGAATTATTACTGTGGAATACTCTGAGGCATCCTTTGAACAAAGACCTGAAGGAGCCAAGGGATGCAGTGTCAGGATGTCACAGAAAACACTGACTTAGGTAGCAGGAGCAGCTCCAAAGACTCCGAGAAGGAATGCAGGCAACTTACTTGATGAGCAACCGGGGAGTGGGGGTTGGGGAGGGAGAGCAAGTGAGGAGGGTGGTGAGAGAAGCCAGGAGGCTGGGGAGCGGAGTGGCAATTACACGGAGCCTCATACACCGATGTAAGGGCTCGACATTTCACTCTGAATTATGTAGGGTGTAAACAGAACGCGAAACTGTGACATACTTTAAAAATATTCACTGCCTGCCATGCTAATAAGCTGCCAGGAGGTGGGTGGCAGCAAGGGGACTGGATATGGTCCTCTTTCAGCAGCTCATTGAAGTCTGATGGGGTCATTCCCTTGAGCGGTGGCGGTGGGAAGAACTCCTATTCTGGGTCTAGTTGGAAGGGAGACAACAGAATTATCACGACTTGAGTGTGTGAGGTAAAGACAGGAACTTAGGTTATGTGGCCTGAGTAAGCTGGCATTGCCAACACAGATGGGAAAACTGGCCTGAAGCGAGACTGGCTAAGGCAAGGCCAGGAGTTACAGCTATGGGCAACTTTGGATGTGTCAGGTTTGACACACATGACACTTCCTATTGTGATGAACTTAAACCTTGTAGCTCACATATCCCTTTTGTAAGCTCAAGAATCACTTGCTGAATTCTTTGGCTGGTTGGGAAATATCATTAATTCTTAATTAGTTTATTCACTTGCACGGATAAAACAGTATTATAAAGAGATTTTGGAATACAGGAAAAATGGTTCATGCCTCTCACCCCAATAAAATTATTTCCCCCAAATTGAAAATTCAGTAACACTTTATACATATCACATGGAAAAGAGAAGGAAGCCCGCATATTGTAAGTTCGCTGTAAGGGTTGAGAACTAACTACAAAGCATGTATTTTAGGTGGCATAATATATTTTCTATATGTGGAACCCTTCAATTCTAGTGTATCTTTATTAAGGTATTTGAGTATCCCGATACAATCTTAACCTACATTAAGCACAGAAAATAGGTACAAAGCCACTTGAGTGTTTCCTAATTTCAAAATTAGCTCGATTATTTAGAAAAGCGCTAGCAGTCTAGCCATAATGATCACATTTGGCATCATGAGGACAAGAAAATAATAATTTTCTAAAAGACAAAAAAAATCTTTTGTTTTCTTAACTGGTGCTGTGAAGAAAGCCTCCAGAAGATAATTTAGCTGATCAAGTAACATGAATTAATACCATGATGTAATCTTCAGGGAATAATTTCCAGCAGATGTGGGGGAGAGAGACCAGATTTCGGCCTGCATTTCCTTTAGAATCCATGTTTTTCTTTTTCAGGTGGGAATCCCCATCTTCTAACTCAATTCTGCTCTTTTAAGTTAAATCATGAATTTGTACATTATCATTTAAAGTAGGTAAATCAAAGACCCATCACTCTGTTTCCTAGGCCTCCTTTTCCTCAGACGGTTTGCTTTCTTTTTGGGCTGAGCATTAAGATTAACAGGAATTAAAAAAAAAAAAAGGAGAAAAAAAGCCAAAGTGGGGCTTTGGAAAACTTCATCAACAGAGAATCTAAAGATACAAATCCATCACGAAATGGTAATCATACAAAATCAAAAAGCCTGAGGACTCTGGCTCTAGGAAAAGGGTCACAATAGAGTCAGCATTCAAAGGCATTAGCTAAAAGTAAATGGCAAAAGGTACTAACAGGTCTGTGGTTTCAATGGGTGTGTGTGTGTCGGAAGGTGGTGGTGATGGCCGTGTTAACGAACATTCTTTCTACAGACCCAGTACTGCTAACGCCATCCTAGTAAGGTCTGATTGATGTGTTTTCGGGTCTAAGCCTGCCAGGCGGCCGGGAACCAACAAGCAGCCTCCTCCAACATCTGATGCCTTAGAGTTCAAGTGTCATCTAGCAAGGATTTCTCCACAATGTCTCCATTAAAAGTTAAAAGAGGCAAAGATGAAAATGAACTGTGCTTTCCCGCCAGCAGAAATGGGGCCCCCTGGGCTGGAGAGATGGCTCAGAGGTTAAGAGCATTGCCTGCTCTTCCAA
>LOJH01026872.1:0-18244 GCA_001685095.1 Ellobius talpinus
GTCAAGACCATGATGGGGACACCCACTGAAACAGTTTACCTGAGCTAATGGGAGATCACAAACTCCAGTTGGACAGAGAGGGATCCAGCATAGGACCAAACTAGGCCCTCTGACAGTTTTATGGCTGGGGAAGACAGAGGGGTCAATTGCAGTGGGACCAGGATTTATCGCTACTGGTTGTACTGGCTTTTTGGGAACCCATTCACTCTGGATGGATACCTTGCTCAGCCTAGATATAGTAGGGAGGGCCTTGGTCCTTCCTCAAAACAATGTGCCTTACTCACTCTGAGGAGTGGATGGGTGGGGGTGGACAGGAAGTTGGAGGGAATGGGAGGAGGGGAGAGAGTGGGAACTGGGATTGGTATGTAAAATGGAAAAAGAGTTTCTTTTTCTTTTTTAAATAAATTTTTTTAAAAAAAATAAGTAAGGGACAGTGAGGTATGTTAGTAGGTAAAAGCAATAACTACACAATCCTGACACTGTTCAATCCCTGGAACCCATGGAAAAGAAGCTGGAGGTGGCACTTCTCCTCTAACTAGGTCACACCTCCTAATTCTTCTTAAACAGTCCTATCAACTGGGGACAAAGTATTAAATATATGAGCCTGTGAACTCTCCTTCAAACTGTGACTCCTGCATTTGGAGCTCAACATGGTAGAAGGAGAGAACTGACTACCAACTTGTCCTCTGACCTAAATACACATAATAGACATACCACCTGCATGAACTATAAATAAATAAATAAATAAACAAATAAATACAATAAAAATATCTGTCCAATAACAATTGAATTACTCTTGACCTGATTCCTTCTTGGACCTCGATCCTTGTAGCCAATGATGACTGACTGAATCAAAATGGCTTGTGTACTGGATGGGAATGAAGCCCAGTTGGTTGAATATTGCCTAGCACACATGAAGTCCTAGGGCCTATCACCAGTACTGTATAAACCAGGCATAGTATGGTACTCCTTTCATCCTAGCACCTGGGAGATGAAGACAAGAAGATCCAGAGATCAAGGTCATCCTTGACTGCTCTCAAAGATATAATAAAATAAAACTTGGTGTAATATTTCTCATTTTGTCTGGAAAATCTCCTCCCTTCTCTTACCATCCTGGAATATGTATATCAATTATCTCCCCACATATACTCACAGTGCAGTGCTATTCCAGAACAGACACACAAATCTAGAAAAAGGTCTCTCTGCTATTTAAGTTGTGACATCCTCTATCATAATAGCAAATATTCTATGCTTGATACATCTTCTGATTTTCCCTAAAATAGCTAAAAAGTCATCCTGGGGTACCTTAGACTTTATTTCACCACCAGAAGACTCTACATCTCTGTAGCATGGTATAGCAATCCCTTTTACAAAGATCCTCCCATTAGTAAATCCTCAAGGTCTTTCTTTATCCTCCTATCCCCCCTTCTTCCCTCCTTCCTCTCTTCTTTTCTTTCTTCCATTCCTTTATTCCTTATTTCATTACTTTGTTTTTTAGACAAGGTTTTGCTATATAGATCTGGCTTTTCTGGGACTCACTATGTTGGTTGGTCTTGAACTCACAGAAATCTGCTTGCCCTTGGCACCTAAATGCTGAGATTAAAGGCATGAACCCCTATGCCACGTTATTTATTAATTCTATGTATTTCTTTGTGTGTGTGTGTGTGTGTGTGCACGTACTCATGTGCATGTCACAATTTCTGTGAAGGTAAGACTACAACTTGCTGAAGCAGATTTTGTGAAAGAGAAGAATAAGAATGTGGTGGATGGAAGCTTTAAGTCTTTTTGTGGCTCTGCCTTTGTGTCTTCTGTGACCTCCAATCAGGCATTACTCTCTTCTTCATGATCTTTCTTCCCCACAGTCACTCCCATTTCCTTGGATCACAGGGTTACAGCAAAATTATTGCTTTGTGTTCCAGACTCACTTCTGTTTCACAGACCTTGCACTTGTTACTCCAATTGCCTGAAACATCTGTCCAGTCAATGCCAAAATATCTCCAGCTCTACCCCACTGTCTTCTCCTCAGTTCCCAACTCTTCAAGGATTACTCTACCTCATCCTACCTAAATCTCCGTTACTCACCATGTTTCTTGTCCTAATAAGTGTTCAATATGTGTTTAAGAAGCGGAAAAGGCCACCTGTGTAATTCTTTATTCATTATCCTTCATTATCTTTCCAGCCATTTTTGCCAGGCTCAAATGTTCACTTTATTTTTTTCCACTCGGGGAAGGGAAACCCCCATGAGGACCAGGAACACTATTCAGTGGATAAGACTGTTCGCTGGACAAACATGAGGAAATGAATTCAATTCTTTGATTTCTGTGTAAAAAGCTAGAAGTGGTCCCCTGCATGCCTTTAACCCCTGTACTGAAGGGGTTAAGTTTTTCACCTGCCAGCCTAGCTCCAGGTTCAGGGAGAGACTCTCCATCAATGGAATAAAGTAGAAAATGACAGATAGGGCAGGACACCCAAAGTCCTCTTCTGGCTTTCATATGTGCACCTGCATACACATATGCATATACTACACACACACACACACACACACACACACACCGCACAGACACACACACGGACACACACACAATAACACTGTTTAAAAAATATCACGACTCACCTATTGATAATAGACTTTCTACCAAAAGAACTAAACCCTACACTTCACCTTTGTTACCTACACAGATCCTTTTTACAGACAGGTTGTTTAATACTTTTTAGTTTTGTTTGCTCAACAAATGCACACACAGGAACATTCACAAACAGAACACACAAATCAAAACTGCACATTTCCTGGAGCTTTTGGAGGATTAACTATGAACATGAATGTCAAGCTGTCAGCACCAGATCAACACTCAGTAAAGAGCGAACTGAGCTGTCATAGTTAGAATTCTTTTCTAAACATGAGTGATGCTTAGCATGATTAATATCATTACTAACTGCGGCTGTGCCCCTTATAATCACCACAGAGTATCCCATAATATAATATCAATAATAGATGTTTTCTGAATCAAGGAATCAGTAACTAGAATTTTCATGGGGGAATGTAATGAATTACTTATAAGAACTGTAAAACTAACTGGGCTCAGTAGAGAAAGATACTAGCTGTTAAGCTTTATGACCTGAGTTTGATTCCTGGGGACTCACATGGTAGAAGGAGAGAATGATTCTTACAAGTTATTCTCATGTGTGTACCACAAAAATACTAGTAATAAACAAAGAACTAAATAAACAAATTACAAACACACATGCATACACACATCCTACAGTCTGGCCATCTAGAATCCCAGTAGGTAACAGTGCTTGCTGCCTAAGCTGGATGACCTGATTTTGATTAGCAGAAACAGATGAATTCAGAGAATTGAGACCATAAAGTCACCTTTTCACCTTCATACAGTTGCTTTGACATATGCCATTCCTCCCTCAGTGATACTAAATAATTTTTTAATTTGATATTTTTTTCTTTAAAAATAAAAGATATAAATCAAGTCTGTTGTGGTGAAATGCTCTTGGAATCCCATCACGTGGTAGGGTAAGGCAGAAAGATCTTGAATGCAGGGCCAGCCTGGCATAGTTAACAAATTTGAAGCCAGTCTAGGCTATCTAGCAAGATCCTGTTCCTGGAAATACTAGGTTGAAGGGACTGGAGAGATGCTCAGTGGGTACAACATTTGCTGCACAATTATGGGGACCTAAGTTGGGACCTGACACAAAAGCAAATATGTATGAATAAGACCACATTTACTCTGCAAGTGTGAATATCTAAGTTCAAATCCCCAGAACCCAAGTAAAAGCCAACTGTGGCAGAACATACCTATAACCCCACTGCTGTGTGGTCCAGAGTCAGGAGGATCACTGGACTTGTTGGCTGCCAACCTACCTCCAGAGTCAGTAAGAGACCCTGTCTCAAGGGAATAAAGCAGAGAAAGATAGAGAAGGACAATTGTCACCCTCTTCTGCCATATGCCACACATGCACGCACACACATGTGCGTACACACATACATACACAGACACGTACACACACATGCACTCTCACACACACATACACGCACACGCACACACACACACACATGAACACACACACGCACATCCTCATGGTGGTGTGTAGTTCAGTCATATAGGGCTAGCAAGTACAAGGGGGTCCATCGAGAGCACTGTAAGTGGGTGAATGAGTAACAGTAACACCACCACAACAACACTGTATCGACTTCAGAGATATAAGTTTTTATCCCAATCTCTCATCATATGACTTCACCATATGATGTTTCCCACCCTGAAAGATTTAATGTGTTTATTTAAACTTGCTTACAAAGCAGGTATTACGCCCCCTTTGAAGATTTTACTTTCAGTCTTCTCATAAATCGTCCTTCTTCACTCTGCTCTTAGTCTTTAAAATCAGTTGGTTTTAATGAATAATCCTCTTTTCCTGCATAAGTGTAGCTACCACCCTTCATCAAAGAAGCCTCTCTTTACAGCAAACAGACACCATCATGGAAAACCACAACTGGACATAATACAGAGATCAGCATGAAGCTACATCATAGATACTGCATCCCCAGGTATCAGAAAACACTGGGGAAGAGGTACCAGAATGACTGGAAGAGTCAGAATATCAGGTCTGTTGTGAAATAGTCTCTCCTAGAAATGACCACACAGACAAGACAGGAATAATGACAAAATCAACAGATATGTTAATGTGGAAGGGGTAAATCTTTGCAGGGTTCCACCCCCACCCAAAGACACACAGGTACCTAAGGACTGAGAGAGAAAAAGAATCAGCCTCTCCCAGACATGAATCCCCTTGTTGGTTGCCCAGTAGAGAATGGTCAGCCTTGAAATCGTATACACACAAACAACAAAATTTATTCAGTAGAGTGTATATGTATATATCTTCCCATACAAACACATACATACATGTAGGCATGCTTGTAACAATTATAATAAAACAAAAGAGGTCATCAACTTGAAAGTTGGGGGCATAAAAGTTATTAGAACGAGGATATCTGGGAGGGACTGGATGGAGGGAAGAGATGGAGGAAAGTGACAATTCTATTTCAATTGATAGCATTAAAAGCAAATAAATAATAAAATAAATTAGTTGGCCTTGTCACTTCTGTGAGGATAAGGGTTAGCAGCCTTCATAATTTAGATGCCAAATTGATGCCAAGGGCTGTGTGCTTTAGACCTGATGGTGGCCTGCAGTGCTATTGGGAGGCAGTGGGCTCTTGAATACATCTTCATTCCCAGCACATGGATGGAAATGGAGACAGGAGAATCAGGATTCTGAAGTAGTCTTCAGCTGCATACGGAATTGTGGCCAGCTAAGGATATATGAGACCATGTCTCAAAAACACACAAAATCATGGACTGGTGAAATGGCCCAGGGGGCAAAGGTGCTTGCTGCCAAGTCTAAGAACCTGTTTGATTTCTATGACCTACATGGTGGAAAGAGCTGACTCCTAAAAGTTCTCCTGGGACCTCTACATGCACACTTTGCTGTATGTGCCCTTCCATCCTTCCCCCTTTTCTCTTTTTCTCTCCTTCCCTCTTAATCTTCTCCCCTGCCCTTTCTCTGTATCTCCATTTTGCTCCTTGGGCTGGAGGTGGGCAACTTAGCCCTGCCACATCTTCCTGACATGGTATGTTGCCTAATTGCTGGCCCAAACCAATCAAGTGACCAATCAAGGACAACACCTTCTAAAACTATGAATGTCAAAGGTACTGTTTCTCCTTGGAAGTTGAGTATCTCTTGTATTTGGTATATCAGAAGAGATCTGGCTACTGCAGTATTATTGTTCAGCAAATGTTTCTAGAGAACACTCTGCTATTGCCTGTACTAGAATATTTCCACCCATGATCATACAACCTTCCACTTCATCTGTCTCCTAGATTAAAAGGTTAAGCAGTTCCTCGGTAATGTGCTGTGAGTCCTGAGTCTATCACTGACCAGGTATGTGAGCTTCTTCAAGCCTCTGTTTCCTCACTGAGAAATAGGAATAACAATAGGTAGGAGAGGTGTTGTACACCTTTATCTCCAGCACTTGGGAGGCAGAGGCAGGCAGATCTCTGTGAGTTCAAAGTCAGTCTGGTCTGTATAGGGAAGGGGTACTAGCCCACTTTAGCATGTGGCTCTGGCAGGTCTTTCCCTTCTCAGTCCCTCTGTCTTGCTAAAAACCATTAGGATACATTCCTAAAGCTAGCCACTGAGTTCTATTCCCTTATTTGGCACTTCTTCCTCCTAAGGCTGACTACCAAGGTCCAGCTATCAAAGTATTAAAGTCCAACAAACAAAAGTCCCTTTCGGCTGCCCTAACTTATGTGCCCAATTAAAATTAAACACCTCATTTTTATTTATAAAGGCACATGGGCTTTCCTACGTGCCATGTCTGTCTCCTCTCTATCCAGAGACAGTCCGTTGTCCCTGCAAGACAAATATCCCTCTTCCCTTTCCCTTGTTCCCTTCCTCTTCTCCCTCTTCTTCTATCTCCTTTTCTTGTAGTCCCCTCTCTTTCTAGGGGTAAAAAATCTCCTCTGTGCTAAGAACTTGGTCCTAAGGGGCCTGAGACAATTTTTCCCTTTTCCTTTCTCATAATGAGTTCTATGACACCACGGACTGCAATATATACATATATATACATATACATATATATATATATATGAAATGGAAATCTGATAGAAGTTTGGGTAGGGGGACGTATATGATTAAAACATATGGTACAAAATTCTAAAAAAGAAAATAACAATAACAAAACTTCCTTAAATTTTTCTTGTAGGAGCTCAGCTGTTAAGAGCACTGGCTGCTCTTCCCAGTGGACCCTTGTACAATTACCATCACACACATGGCGACTCAGAACTACCTGTATTTCCAGCACCATGGGCTCTGTCTACCTGTTGTGACTTCCATGGACACTAAGGGTGCATTTGGTGCACAGATATCTATGCAGACAGAACACCCATATAAGTGAAAAAAATGTTATTTTAAGGAGTGAAGAACCATGGCCATTTGCCTCAAAAAATCATTTGTACTCAAGAGATGTAAGACATTATTTTTCTCTAAAATATTCGACATCACATTTATTTAATCCTGGTGTGTGTGTGTGTGTGTGTGTGTGTGTGTGTGTGTGTGTGTGTAGGTATGTGATGTGTTCATGTATTCACATGTTCATGGAATGGTGCCAGTTTGTAAGCCAGAGGAGAGGGTGACAACTTGCAAGAGTCAGTTCTCTCCTTCCCCCACTCAGGTCCTAGCTATCAACCTCATCAACTTCACATCATCTGGCTTGGGGAAAATACCTTTATCTGCAGTCACCTTGTCAGCCCTGTGCTGCTATTTTCATTAGCATAAACTAAGGGCAGACTATTGGATACTCTCATTAAGCACTCTGTTAAAATTGAGTCTCACCCATATCCTGAAGGAACTCCTCATTGTCTGCGAAAACCTTATTAAATTTTCTAGCTTTTCCATCCTTCCTCCACAGCACTCCTTCTCTCTGACATGCTCTGCACTCTGGCAAAAACTGGTTATTATATCAGCAGCCAGACCTGGGATAACTACCTCAATGCAGACAGCTCCTGGAAGGCATTTCAGTGGAATAAACTTAGACCCCATTCAAGTTTGTTATGTAGCAATTTCCTTTGAGATGAAACCTTCCACATTGGAAGGAAGTTCCTTAGGACACAGGATGTACTAAGAGGTGGTCAAACACTTCATCCTGTATGGAAGCACATTAACCTCAGGAAGTAAACAACTCAAAGGTTTCAGAAAGTTCCTGAAGCTGACCACATATATAAGGCCTCTTACAGTGGTTTAAATAAGAATGATCCCTATAAGTTCATATATTTGAATGCTACATATCTATTGAGTTCCTGAAATATGATTATTATCACTATTGTAGCTTTGATATGACTGAGTAACTTTTATTTTCACTTAAAATTTTTTATTATGTTTATTCATTTATTTATTTTGTATGTAGGGAGTGGTATGGTCATGTGCCATTCTGTACATGTACAAGTCAGAAGATAACATGTATGAATCAGTTTTCTACTTCTATCATGTCAGAGGATAACATGTATGAATCAATTCTCTCTTCTATCAAGTCAGAAGATAACATGTATGAATCAGCTCTCTACTTCTATCATGTCAGAAAATAACATATATGAATCAATTCTCTCTTCTATCATGTCAGAAGATAACATGTATGAATCAATTCTCTCTTCTATCATGTATGTCCTGAGGAATAGAACTCAGATCATCAGCTGTGGCAGCAAGCACCTTTTCCAGCTAAGCCATCTCACCACCTCTTTCATATTGATATATGCTTCTATAGCCTTAATTTTAATTTTTTTAATTAGATCTGGGGAAAGAATCCAGGGCTCTTTGCAGGCTAGGCAATTACTGAACTACAGAGGCATACCCTTAGCCTCTTCTGTTGCTATAAATCTTTTTAAAAACTTGCATATGAGAGTTGTGTGTGCGCCAGTGCAGTTGCGGTCAGAGGACTACTTGTTGAAGTCAGCTCTGTCCTTCTGTCATGTGGGTTCCAGGTTTAAACTCAGGTTGTAAGTCATCGGTTTGTTATCTGTATTACTGTTATTGTTGCATTGCTATTTAAAAATTTTAGAATCTTTTCTGAGCTCTGCTAAATTTGCTGATCTAGAGCTTTCAGATACAGAGGCTCTCTGAATCTCCTCCTGCATTCTGGGAATTTGCCATCTTTTTTCTTATTTGCCACTTGACTTGCAGATACTAAATCTAGGTACATCTTTTGCCCTTCCAAAGTTTTATTCCACCAAAAAATTAAAACAGCTGTGCTGTGTGAGACATAGTTGGGTGGGACAGTATGCCATTTAAAAAATAGATTTATTTTCATTGTTTCTAAGTTGTGTGTGTATGAGCATTTGAGTATACACCTCTGGAGGGCAGAGGTGTCTGAGTCCTCAGAGCTAGAGTAACAGGTAGTTGTGACCCACTGGAAATGAACTTGGATTCTCTGTAACAGCGGTATGTGCTGTTAAGTGTAGAGCTATCTATTCAGACCTGACGACTTCTTGTGTTTTGAGAGTCTCATGAGATATAGGTAGCCTTGAATTCACTGTGCAGCTGAGGATGGTCTTGAACTCTCAATTGTACTGTGTCTACCTCCTCAATTCTGGGTCTACAGGTTGAGCCACCAGACCAGGTTTACTTGATACTCAGATGATTGAATCCAGATTTTTATGCTTGCTAAACAGGTCCTCTACCAACTGAGCTATACTCCCAGCCTAAAAGAAACCCTCTGGAAGAAGGAAAGGGAGTTGCAGAGGCACCTCATTAATGTAATATGATTGTGCTTAGCATGAAGAAGGCCCTTAGTTTGATTCCTAGCACCTTAAAATAATAAATAAGTTAGAAACCTAAAATTTTACTTTGGGAATTTAATTTGGTTTAGTTACATTTGTTTGTTTGTTTGTTGTGTGTGTCTGTGTGTCTGTATATCTGTGTGCGGGTGATGTAGAGAAGGGGCACATTTTCTTCTTCCATCATGTGGATCTCAGAGATTAAATTCAGGTGGTTAGGCTTAGTGGTAGGTACTTTTGCCTGCTGAGTCATCTCATAGTACCTGGAAAGTTTTCCCTTTCAAGTACAGAACCTTAGGTAGACCAGGTTAGCCTCAATCTGACTATGTAGTCTGAGATGAACTTGAACTTCTGGCCCTTTAGCCTGTCCTTCCTGGGGGTAAGGATTACAGGTATTTGTCATTACACTGGTTCATGACACGCTAGGTATCAAACTTAAGGCTGTATGACAGCAAGTACTCTAACAATTTATCCATAGCCCAGGCCAGAAGAGGTGGAAATATAGAGAAAGAATTCAAACATTTGGAAGACACAGTGCAACCAAACATGTGCATCTGCAAGCCTCAGTGGGTCCATGGATCATCATTTAGAAACCATACTTCACTGAAAAGTTCTTAGTCTTAGCTGTGTGTCAACAAGGTATTTGAAGGAATTTTTCAAGCCAATTCGAGGTAAAGTCCTGAGTCATTACTTTTAAAGAACTCTGGAGACTAAGACACAGATGCAACCAGTGAGACCATGTGGATTTGAACTTGGCATCTGTCCAAAGAACATTTATCACTGCACACACTATTTTATCACTGCGCACACTGTACAGCATTTTGTGGTAGGTACAAAGCAGGCGCGCAATGAATTTCATAGAAAAATGGAGGAAACAGGCACCTTGCTTGATCGCTTTCTGTCATTTCTCTCCTGAGTGCTCTGTGAGGAATATTTTTGTTTTTTCCAGGAAGCTAGCCTGATGGGGCCAGTATTCCCTCAACTTTCCACATTTTGTGATGTGCATGTTCACCAAACCCCTAGACAACTCTATCATACTCCTTCCCTAAGCATAGGTTAGCCCATCGCAGACTGTGAGGTTGAGCCTCCTACCAATGGTATAAGAGTCACCACCTACATTAGGGATAAATGACAGAGGTTGTTTTGTAGTACTGCTTGCTAGCCTGCTCTGGATTCTTGCACATGCATTTTACAAAAAATAAATTTTCCACACACTTTTTACTAAAAGAAAGTTCCTTGGTTGGTAACATCTACTTTATGTGTTTCTTTAAGCTTTACTAAGATTATTGTGTTCCAATACCCTCCTTGATCTCCTACTTCTAAATCCTCTTCCATCTTTCCTCTCTTCACTCTCTTCTTATCTTTATTGTCTATCTTTTGCTCCTTCAGGCCTGGGTATTGAACCTAGGAATTCACTGTTTGGGTTAAGGCTTCCCCCCAGTCCCTGGCATCTATATACACAAAAGTTTGGAGTGTTTGGGTGAGACTCACTGCAGCCCCTGGCATCCATATACCCAAACAGTCTGGAATGTTTGGGTGGAAGTTTCATCCCAAGCCCACTCCACTAGGAGTTGCCTCAGTCCAGACTCCACCCCTGAAAAAGCCCTCCAAATGATGTCCCCTCCCCTGAGATGCTAAAGACCACTCCCACAGAGTTTAAAGAGCACCCTAGAGAACAAACATGGTTTTCAGGTCTTCCTTCCCCAGCTGTTCTCTGGGGGGGCTGAGAAGCCATCCTGGCTCATTTCTCCTGGGCTTTTTCTAATTTGGTTTGATTTGTTCTGATTTGGATTATTGCATCGGCAGAGAGTCTTATCAAGGTGTGGAAAGTTTTCACTCACAACTATTACACAAGCACTCAAGCAGGTCAGCGAAAGTTAAGGTTCTAGGCGGGGAGAAGGACAGAATTTCCTAAGAGGGCTGCTTCCCTTCTCGTGGAAAAAGATGGAAAAAGCCTGCTCAGGGACGAATGTCTGGGCTCTTTTCTAATGGCCACCGGGATCATGGTTCCCTACTAAATTGCATCCTCAGCCCTCCTCCCTTCTTACCCTCCTTCCTCGGGTCTTGGTATATCTGCCTCTGTATCTCTTTTTCACTATTGCCCTGTCTCCTGTCTCCCCTTCTCTTTCCCTCCTTTTCTATTCCCACTTTGCCTTTTGTTCTCTCGGCGTCTTTGTCTTTGCCTGTACCACGTAGAATTGAATTATGTTTTCTTCTTCCTCATCTCTTTTCTTCACTTTCTCCCTATAACTGATTTTCAGTGTCTGCGTCCTTTAAAATCTGTCTCTCCAAATTGCTCGTTCACTTAAGATTTCTCACTGTTTTTCTCTATTCTTCCATACCTCCAGCTCTCTTCAGTTTCTAGTCACTTTCCCTAGGAGTCCGTGAGCATCTTCAATACCTTTCTTTCTTCCTCAAAATACCACTCCTCTCATCTTTCCATCTCCTTTTCTCTCTCTCTCTCCATTTCCCCGCTTGATAACTCTCTCCCCTTTGTATGTTCCCTCTCACACACATATCATTGTTTGTTCTGTTCTCTCACCTTTCCCCTTCTCCCTATCATTCTCCCATCTTTTCTTTCTCTTTCTTCCTACACCGTCTCTTCCCCTCCACTCTGATCATTCACAGCAAGCTTCCCTAGGTCTTGCTTGCTGTGGGAACTCTCCTATCTTGCTTATAGCTGTTATTATTTGTCTCTCATTCCACTGAAACTTGAGCCCTGAGGCACTGGAGGCCTGGACTTTATAAAAGACTTTCTGGCAGCCAGGCTTTGGCGGCTGCCCAGCACCAGCTCTCACCCACTAATCCCTCACAGACAAGGCTAATCTTGGATTCTACAGGGCCTAGGAGGTTTTATAAAGCAGCCAGAAAATCAGCCCTGTGAGAACCAAAGCCACATGGGCAAGTGGGTGCCTGAGTTGGTTTCTGCAATGCTGGAAATATGTTCCTTTAAATACTTTTAGGGAAGCAGACTGTGAGGACAGACAGATGTAGGAGAAGGTAATTTCTGACTTCTCAGCCCAGTGTAAAAGCTTCGACACACTCTAGGTGAGCAGAATGAACCAGCCAGGCTATGTTCAACTCAGTTTTTCCAGATTCCAGTTAGTTACGGACCCACATGATATTGAATAACATTTCATCTTGCTTTTCCTCACACCTAAGCTTTGAAATCAAGAAAGTAAAAGAAAGAAGGAAAGAAAGAAGGAAAGAAAGAAAGGAAGGAAGGAAGGAAAGAAGGAAAGAAGGAGAGAGGGGGAGGAAGGGAGGGAGAGAGGGTGGGAAAGAAGGAAAGGCAAGGAAGCAAAAGAAAGGAAGAACGGAAAAACAAAGGACAAAGAGTTCTTCTGACATTTCCCTTAGCCAGACTTTGGTTTTGAAAATAATGTAATACTTTTTTTTGCAGCCATTTAGTCAGTTTGTATTGAGTCTATGCATGCCAACTTCAGTGGGAACAGAAACAGCAAATGCTTAAAAAAATAATTCTGTTATGAGTAGGCTTCCTACTTATTCTAGAATTTGTTAATTTAATTCTTATAATGTCTCTCCCATTTTATGGAAGAAGAAACAGGAGGACACAGAGGCTCCCAGTTAAAGAATGAACTGGTGTCTGACAAAACTGTATGGCCCCAGCCGAGTTCTTGTCACACATTAATGGAACCATAATTGACTTGAGGAAAAAGCAGGGAGACGCATAATTAAATGCAACAATGGATATTTAGACATTCATTGTTAAATAACAGCCTTAGTCATTAGGAACTGAGTCAGGCTGTACAGGACAATGGCCTTAAAGTATGGTTTAGCCTCAGTCTGACTGTTTCCCTCCACTTGCAGAAACAGTATGCCCAGGTATTGAAAATAAATCACCTTGTTTCCAGCCAAAAACAAAAACCAAAGTTGTAATTTTCTGGTAACTACCCATGTCTGTGTATGTATACACACCCATTCCCCAGCCCGTCTAAGCCCATTCAACCTTCTTTCTCTGTAAAGGTTGAGGTCCCTCCATGTTCTAATGAAGCAGTCTCAGTCTATTGAGATCAAGTCTCTGCCTTTCTGACTGTTTCTTTGCATCTGATGTCAAAACCTAGGACCCTTTTAGGGTCCCTGAAGCAAAAAGCCCTCCCCCCTGACTTTCTTCCCAGTCATTCCTCTGGGAGCACAGACATTCTCTACGCTCACTACACAGGTTAAACAGCCACCAGTCTGATCTGAGACCCCTGGGCTTTGTGTCTCTGCCAAAAGGTCGTTTCCTTGGATGGAACTTCTGTTCTTGGAATTTTAGGTAGTCTATGTAAGCCCAGCTTGACCCGAGTCCTCTCTGCTCTCTGCTGAGGCCCCTCCATCCACCTTCTTCCTTTAACTCTTCTTTCCAGACTCTCTCATTTCCAAGCTGAGAGGCCTTCCACCATTTGATCACTGCAATCCATGTGTGCAAATTCTGCAGGACAAGATAATGGTCAATCTGGGTCAGCCTCAGAGATGCCCTGACCAGACCCCAAAAGTCCAAGGACCTTCGCATAACTTCTCGAGATCACAAAGTTGTAGAGGTTTAGGAACCTCCCATGTTTAGCTGACTTTTCAGAGTCTTACACCAAGCATGGGTTGCCACACTTCGGCTCATTTTGTTCTTTCCTCAAACCCAGGTCTGCTCGTCAACACTTCACAGATCCGGCACTTAAATCTTTTTTTTTAATCTGACCACAGTATAATAATGGGGATCCTTGATCCCGATTTTGAAACTTCGAATTTTGACATTTTACAGACCTAAAAAACTTTCTCAAAGTAAATGGCAAAGGATCTGAAACCAGCACCCCTCTCCTCCACAATCCTCAAATCCCACCTTATCCCCCTCCTCAACACCCCGGGCTCATTTAACCCTTCCCATTCTTCTTATCCATGCCTCTCAGCTCCAGTTTACACATGGAACTTAAGACAACTCAAAAAAAAAAATTCTGAAGATGCTGTCTGTCTATACAGGTCCTAATGCCTGCTGTTTCTACCTGTTCTCCAAGCCTGGTTTCCCTAACTTTGGAGAGATAGCTCTTTTTGTTCTTGGGACTTTATTATTATTAACAAAATTTATTCATTTATTTTACATCCCCACTGCAGTTTCCCTTCCCTCCTCTCTTCCCACTCCCTCCCCCTAGTCCCCCCAATCCACTCCTCTGTTTCTGTTTAGAAAGGGGTAGGCCTCCCATGCATGTCAACAAAGCATAGCATATCAAGTTGAAGTAGGATTAAGCCCCTCCCCTCCTGTTAAGCCTCAGTAAGGCATACCAGTATAATAGGTTCCCCCACACCTGTCAAAGCAAAGGGGACTGGTCACTGCTAGGAGTCCCACAAGTAGACTAAACTATACAACTGTCACACATAAATATAGAGCCTAGGTCTGTCCCATACAGGCTCCTTGGCTGTTGGTCCAGTATCAGTGAGCTCCTAAGAGCCCAGTTTAGCTGTCTCTGTGGGTTCCCTTGTGAAAATCTTGACACCCTTGGTTCATAAAATCCCTACTCCCTCTCCAGCAGGATTCCAGGAGCTCCCCTGTCACTTGGCTGGAGATCTCTACATCTGCTTCTATCAGTAACTGACTGACTATTCTCCATTGATAATTGGATTAGTCACCAATCTAATTACAGGAGGTGGCCAGTTCTGGCTACTCATCCAGTCTTGCTAAGAGTCTTAGCTGAGACTTCTTTACCTATGCCTTTGGTCTGCTTTTGTTTCTGCCCCACCAAGCTTGGATACTCTTGCTTTTATTCCTACTTTCCAGTTAGGTGTTTGGCTGTCCCCATGTGTAGATACAAACAAATTGGGTATAGAGAGGTAGCTTGCTGGGTGCATTCTTGCAAAGATTCAAATGTCTTTTGTAATTTTCACAATATTAAAATAGTCACAGGCTCTTTTACTTCATTAAAAAGTCCCCCTCCCCCAACATAATATACTTTAAAAATGTTAGCAGGTAAACTGTTTCTAATAAAAGTTTCTATATTTTAGCTTCATAGTATAGAATGTATCTGTGTACTTGAAAACAGCTAATAGGTGAACTATTTCTACAGAAATGACTATTGCTTATCTTTTCTCATGGTATGAAGATATTTATAGCAAAAACCAGCAAACAGAATGCTTAGACATAAACAAGATAAAAGGGACCCTCTGTCCAAAATCAATGATAACTCTGACATCATAGTTTTAGCAGGCCTTCCTCAGGCAAATTCTGTTAGATGATTCAAACACAAATTTAATAATAATTATGATGCAAAAATCTCTACTGTCTCTTGTTTTTCATAAAGTTTACCCTGGAAACTAGCATGACCTAATGGTTCTACAGCACATGCACAGTAATATTCATTGGTTGCACACTCTACACTTGAAATTTGGATTCAGCCTTCCTGTCACTCAATGAAGGGGATGTTGCACAATACCTTCTAAGCTAAACAACTGTCACCTTCAGAACTCCAACTGTGCTGTCTTTAAACAATTACAGCTGGACTTGTTAAATGTTAATATTCCTTCAAATAAGAGGGATAAAGACAAGGTCATTGGCCCTTCACTGAGCAGTTAGTCATTCCTCCCAGCTGGTTGCATGTAATCAGGCCTTAATTACATGGAACCTCAAGATTTACCAGGTTTATAGGTTAAAACCTAAAAATGGGGAGGAGGTCCATCTATACAACAACAGCAACAAAAAACTATTATATATACTAAATAAAGGTCCCAAATATTACCTAACACCTCCCCTTAATTTTTTTCTTAGAAGAAATGATGTTTTATTTGCTACTGTAATGTATCATGGTATTTAAAAAATAAGATATATATCATATATATGTTAAAATGGGGTATCTAGCTCCCTATATACTCCCCTCACCTTCCATTTTCTGGTGAACATAAAACCTACAACCCATACACAGGTAATCTCAACTTGTATCAACATACTGTGTATGAATTCCCAAGGTTATAATGGTCTATTTATGTTAACAAAAACTGACTTAGAGATGTATGTCTAAGCACTTATGTCTCTGTTAACTCTGTTAACTTTAGGCATATTTTTTAAAAACTGAGTCATATAAAAACCTGGTATTTTGTAAAAGTACACTATAAAGAAATATATATGCATATATGTATATATGTATGTTTAATGAGGTTCCCAGGCTCTCTATAACCTCTATTTATAGTTTAAAGTGTATTTTCATATTAAAAAAGCTTCAATTCAAAACTATAACTTTTAAGAATCAGGTCTAACAAATAAAAATTGTTGTAAAATCTTATTCTTATAAAAACTACTTACTGTAAGCTGTTAAATATAACTCAAATGTACAAATTAGTGGTCAGCCAGCTTATAAATGATTGCATTCTTTAATGTGCTCAGAACTTGTTTGTAATCGTGCTAAGTACAAATGTGACTCAAATACAGACAAGCTCCAAGAAAGAGACCAATTTATATTTATCACTAAAGAGTCGATGTATATGTTGTCAAAATTAAGCATAAAGCAAGTAACTCCAAACAAGTTTAAAATAACCTTTACATTAAACTTGTTCAACGTAAAATAATACTCAAAATCAGGTATTTTTTAGTAGTTATAAAAAAACAAAGTTTGAGTGAAATAGGCTAAATTTATAATACTCTTGTATGGCAAGATGTCCCCAGGTTGAAACAGTACCCTTCCTCTTTGATGAGACACAGCCCCACCAGAATAAATTACATGCTACCCTCATAACAGGACAAAGATATATGGTAATATAAGAACTATCCAAAATCTGCTGCTCCTGTCTCTGGCTTGTAAGATTGACCAGCCCTGGCTGTATAGACCAGACCTCCTCGTATTGAATAATTCAAAAAAGAAGAATTATTCCTCATGCCTCACATGACAAGGGAAAGGATTCTTTTGCCTGTTACAGGATCTTCAAGTGTGTATCCACATCCCAAATGTCTCAAATGAAAGAGAGGCAGAAAACAATTACTGTGTCTCCGGTGTCTCCAGAACGGACATGAGTAGAACAGGGGGAAACTTAGACCTAAGCCTACCTACTACCTTATGGGAATGGGATCTACATGCCAGTTTGATCAGGCATGCCCTTTACCCTGCTCTTCAATTCTTCCTCTCAACAGAAGATAATTGCAGAGCCCATATCCTAACCACCCACGTTTCCTGACTAAAATAAACTTCCAGATACTCTGTCATCAAACTTAGTTTTGGAAAGTTATTTGGAATATTCAAGTGGTATATCTGAAAACTGTACTAGAGAATCTAAACAAAACAAAACAAAACAAAAAACTCAGTGGTACTCTGTTTCTCTTTTAAATTGCCAATTAAATGCTAAATTTAACTGGCTTTTTTATACAAAGATTTTAGGTACTTGACCGTCATGTGAGGTCTGATGTAACGAACTGCTAATTACCGTTACCTCATCCTTAAACACTCTGGTCCAAGGTCCAACCAGTTGTACAGTTGTATTTAACATTACTAAACAAAACCTGTTAACTTGGTCTCTTAATTTTTGCTACAAGGTTGAATGGTTACTCCTTCCTGACTTTTGTTCTATAACTTGGCTATCTTTTGAATCTTATTGTGGCCCCTTGAGTGCACCTTTTCTGACTGCTATCTTTTCTACATTGTCCCTCTTGTCATCTCAAAGAGAAATCTGCACCCTAAACCCCTCCAAGTAGTTGTAGTGACTCTAAAGGGGGATCCAAACCCATCCAACTCATCTCTCTTTCTGCACTCTAAACATTTTTGGGGCTCAGAACTAAAAGTGGACTGAGGCCTTTTTGACATCAGTTGACCTCTCTGTCTTACCAGCTCTTAAAATCCTTAGAGAGGTGCTGGAGAGGTAGCTTTGCGGTTAAGAGCACTGGCTGGTTTTAGAGGTCCTGAGTTCAATTCCCAGCAACCACATGGTGGCTCACAACCCTCTGT
>LOJH01026873.1:0-15908 GCA_001685095.1 Ellobius talpinus
CGGGATCAACCTACCCCAGGATCCAGCAATACCACTCCTTGAAATATACCCAAGAGACGCCCTATCATACTACAAAAGAAAATACTAGTATCTTTCTTGGTTTTAATTTATTGCCCTCTCTTAATGATGCAGTAACCTTTCTTTAACTTAGCTTCTTCTTCACATGTGAAATGAGAGAAAAGCTTTTTTTTGAGAAAAGCTATCTTGATATGCTATGTTTGCTGTAGAGATTAAGGAGACACACATGTAGGAAATGATTGACATTAGCATCTGTTACATTTTCAGTGATTATTCATACAGCTTTATTGACAGTCAAGATTTGTGATTTTAAGAAGTGATTTGTAACTGGGCAATGGTGGCACACGCCTTTAATCCTAGCACTTGTGAGGCAAAGGCAGGCGGATCTCTGAGTACAAGGCCAACCTGGTCTAAAGAGCTAGTTCCAGGATGGGCTCCAAAGCTACAGAGAAACCCTGTCTCAAAAAACAAGACAAACAAACAGGAGTGGATTGTAATAAAGTTTGTGGTTAAGCAGAATGCTTTCCTGAATTGTTTATGGCAACCCATGAAAACTAGAGGTACCATCTCTAAGTTACAGCTGTCGTTTGGCTTACTTTGTGGGCAGTGGGGCTGATAACATAAACATATTTCAAATTTGCTTTCACAATCTCCTTAAATAGGGAAATGGCTTTGATACCTTAAACAGTTTTCTTATATGTGCAGTCTGAATATTACTGCAATAAATTACATGCATAGTAACATTTGTAGTGAAGGTCTTATATCATAACATAAATTAGAAGAAAATTATTTTTAAAAAGAGTTCAGTGAAATCACTAAAACACACAAAGGAAGAATAATAATTGCCTTGGTTCATTTTACATGTTTGAATTTTCATATGCCATAGATACTTTGTTGTCCTTGACATTAATGCATGAATCTGTGTTTCATAACTCCTGATTAGATTTTACATCTGTGGTCAACATTTGAATTATTATTAAGAACATATATATGATAAAGCAACTTAACACTCATAATTCTATTGTTGCTTTGTGAAATTTGTTTGCTTTTTTTTATCTTTGTCAATCGTAATTTTCCATGATTAAAATGAATGTCAACCTTGGACGTTGCTGTTGTTTTTCATGCTGTTCTGTGGTAGCTGATCAGCCAGCTTGAGGGTGACTTCCTTCACATGCTGTTTGCAGTTAAAATAATTTATACTTTTCACAAAGGTATAAACTTTATAATTAGTTTTAAGTTATGTAAACAAATTATCATTTTTTATGTTTAAGTGCTTTTAATGAGCCTTTTCCCATTTGTGGAAGTGTGGTATAATGTTAGTATTCTTATATTTTTACATTTTTAACTTAAATGAGTTAAGGCATCATCGGTTTTGCTTGGATTCTTTGATGTGTACATTGCCAAGTACACAGGATGACTGCTGCCAGTCCTAAACCAACAAGCTAGTTGATTTTATGCATGCTGCAGGCAGGCCTCATGTTTTAAGCCTGAGTGAATCCTAGTAGAGTGGCACCACATCATAGCACGGTCTCATATATTCAAAGCAGAGGAATACATCATGATGCTACACAGTTGTATTAGTTGACTTATTGCTGTTTTGTGACCGTAGATCCGGAGGACCGCTGTTTAAAGCCATGTCATGGGTTCTCAAATCAGCCAGGCGTGAAGTCTTGTCATATGGCTCTGTAATTGTACCTCGCCAGAGTTCCTCTAACTAGTCAGCTGGGGCTGTGCATTTTGTCTCAAACACCCAGCTGGCCAGTATCTGACAGGAGCATTCCCATCATCCTGTCAGTAATATGTTAACTAGGGTGTACATTTATGGTTTGGAGAAGCAGGTAAAAGGGGGTGTATCTCTTTAAAGCAGATGTCTAAATGTTAGCACTATTTTGACCAACATACAGTTTTAAAGTATCATCCTTTTAATGATGTATGCACATCATTTACAGAGAATTGATTATATATGCACATTATTTCTGGACTATTTAGAGCAAGCGGTGTGCTGCGAGTGCTGGAATTGTGTTAATAAACTGTATGTTCTTCTTTGTGATAGCTGCCCCCAGGCGTTTAAGCATATGCTTTTTTTCTCACCTTCTCATTAATTCCATCAAGGGCATATGTAGAAACGCATCTTGTGATCCCCAGAAATCCAGCTATTAAACAGTGGTTTTCTAGGCTCTGACTAAAGGGAGTCCAAAGCATTTTAACATCCTCATCTGCATTGTGTATATTCATTTTTGTTACTTAGTGGAGCCATGTGTATCTTTATTTCACTGAAACTTAAGGCACAGAATCTCTTTTAGGAGGTTAAGATTGAACAGTTGCTGCGAGAACAAAGTGTACACAGGTTTGATTCTTGACTGAAGTTATTGAAGTGGCTTTGCCTTGTGTTTTTAAGACAGCAGCAGAGAAATACAGTTAAAAATTTTTATCTGGACTTTTTTTTAGAGGTCTTCTAGGAACAATTTAAAATTTTTTTTAAATCCTACAATCAATAGAATCCAAGCAAGTTCCCTGAAACTGGATAATGTCTCTGCTTACCGTGTATTATCTGACACATGTATACTGCCATTCTTATCAGTGTATTTCCAGTCATCCTTACATGGATGTGGCTAAGTGTAGAAACAGCTGTGTTGAGGTTGTGAAATACTTTGCAGGAAGGCATATGTGCAGGTTGGAGGAGGTTGAGGCCTTTAAATACCAGTACCTCTATTTTCCCTCTCTGAGTTACCCATTTCCCAGGGAAGTATGCAAGTTTTTCTGGCTGAGAGTTTAGCCCATTTGTCTTTTGAAACTGTCTTCCCACAGCAGAAGGTTAGTGTGACAGCCGTGGAACTGTGTTTAGTTGCCATGCTATTGATCATACACATACACACACACACAAACACACACACAAACACACACACACTCATTTTGAGGTTTGGCAGCATTTCTCTTTTGATGTCCTCAGGTTATAAACTTCCAAGCCACTGACTGTAGATATTGCACTCACATTTTCAAAGAGAACTCAGATTTTTCCCTCAATCACTTACACTATTTAGGACTGATTTGGCAAATGGCCTTACCTACTCGTGCATCTTCCCCAGCACAGACCTATAGATTCCGCTTCTGTAATTCTTTTTCTCCCCCGCTCTCCATTCTAGCTGCCCATCATGTTAGTTAAGGAAACTGTCACTACCCACAAACATTCCCTTTAACAGTATGTAGTAAACGATGACATTCTCTCAGTCTGCGTATGTTGTTATCAATATCATCTCTGTAACAGTGCATATTCTTAGTCTGCTTTATGAACAAATAATTTAAAATGATTTAATTATTATGTGGTAAGTGCTGTTGGTATCTAAGTGGACAGATAAAAAGTGATCTTTGAAACATAGGGCATACTTTCCAACCTCATGAAACTAGTGTATAGTTAAATCAATCTTTCTGACTCTCTGTGTATTTTCAATCTTCATGCACTTTTGCCCTTCTCCCATGACTGTCTTATAAAACTGAATAAATCTTTGGTTTTTTTTCTAGTATAGCATCATCCCTAGTACTGAACTGCATTTCTCTTCTCGAGCTCAGTCTGACTTCCTTGAATGTTTCAGTTTCTTTCCTCTCCTCGTTTTCATGCTTGTTTGAGTGGTCACATTTATCTTCTGCTTAGACTACTAATGTCATTAATTTTGAGGCAAAGCCTGTATATAGATAGCTACTTAATATTTTAGATTAAAAAATAACATTCATTGCCTATTTCCCATGCCCATAATTGGCATTAAATGCTACCCACCCTCTCCTACCCAGTTTCTTGACAGCAAAATCCTTAAGGCAGACTCTATTTTTTTCCTCTACTTTTATTTTACTGAAGATAGACTTCTTCATGCAATGTATTCTAATTATGGTTTTCCTTGTTCCAAATCCTTGAGATCTTCCCATCCTACCCCATCAGAATCTACACATTCTCTTTCTCTCCTTAGAAAACAAATATCTAAAGAATAATAAATAATATAAAACAAAACAAAACAAAAAAACCAAACAAGAATAGGACAAAACAAACAGAAGAAAAAGAGCCAAAGATAAACCACAAGAAACACAATTTTATCCACATAGGAATCCCATAAAAAAACAAAACAAAACAAAACAGTAAGCCATAGTAAATACTCAGAGGAACTGTAAGACAGAGAGACAGACAGACAGACAGACACACACACACAGCCCTGACAGAACATTATGAGACAAAGAACCCCCAAAGATGCCATTGAGTTTTTGTGTTGACCATCTACTGCTGGACATTGGTACTGCCCTTAATGTATGTATTCCAGCATGAGTCTGTTGGATAGAACTAATTTTTCGTTTGCAAGTGGTTATCTGTTGGAGATAGCTTCTGGATTAGGTTTGGGGCATGTATCCACTTCTCTTCACATCACTAGGACCCCATCTGGTACAGAGCTCTGCAGGCCCTTTACATGCTGCTGCAGTCTGTGAGTTCATGCGTGTGTCAATCCTGCTGTGTTTATAAGGTTTTGTTTCCCTGGTATCCTCCATCCCTCTGGCTCTTTCACTCTTCTGTCCCTTCTTCTGCAGTGTTCCCTGAACCCTGAGGTGAGGGATTTGAGAAATCCCAATTAGGATAGAGTGTTTCAAAGTCTTTCACTCTGCACATTATCTGGTTGTGCCTCTGTATTTCTTCCCCCATACTGCAAGAGGATGCTTCTTTGATGATTGCTGAGTATAGAAGGTCATTAGGAGTCATTTTATTGCTACATTTCTTTAGCAAACAGTAGTAGTTCCTTTTCCCCTAGGTCCCTGGCCTATCTGGTCTCAGGTTCTTGACCGCTTGAGCAGTGTCTGAATGGGTTCCATCTCATGGAGTGGGCCTTATGTCAAATTACATATTGGTTGGTTACTCCCACAGGTTTTATGCCACTATTGCACCAATGTATCTTAGAGTCAGGTCATGCTTGTAAATCAAAGCGTTTGTAGCTAGCTTGGTACCTACCTTTTTCCTTTGGTATTGTGTAGAGTACTTCCCAGTGCCATAAACACTAGTCCATAGGGTGAAGGCTCTATGTAGGCACCAGCTTCAATTCTCCATGTACAATGAGTTGTATAAGTGTTGTCTTCAGCAATGGGGCCTTGCCATCAGTTAGTACAGAATAACCCATAGCTTTAGCAACAGCCTGGGTTATTTGGTGGTTCCAAAAGGATCCCTTTGGCCAAGAGTTCAATTGCATGTAACCCAGTTCTGGTACTGAAAGTTTCATTTGGTGACAAGAGATATCCACTTGGGGCTCCATCTTCCCCATTATTTGTCAGTTTCATTTAGATAGCCTTCATATGTTTATATACTTTACAAAGCTTCTTCTATATTAGAATTTCACCTACCCCTCAAATGGTCCTTAATTTTAGCTATCTCTCCCTGTCTTCCTCCTTCCTCCTCCTATCATTCCTCCTCCCCACTTTATCCTCTCATCCAGTCCCTCCATCCATCTATAACTATCTATTTTGTTTCCCTTTTCTGTTCCTTCCTTTATACCTAATTGTGGTTCTATGGATTGTAGCTTGCTTATCAAAGACATAACATCTAACGTCCACATATAAGCATGTAAGTATCATACTTGTCTTTTTGGGTCTGGGCTACCTCATTCAGAATGGTTTTCTTTCTAGCTTTATTCATTTACCTGAGATTTTACTTTTTAACAGCTGAACAATATTTCATTGTGTAAATGTACACATTTTTTAATCCATTCATCTGTTGATGAACATCTATGCTGTTTTCAACTTCTGGCTACTTTGAACAGAGCAGCAGTGAGCATGGTTGAACTGTTGTCTCTGTAGTAGGGTGAAGTGTCTTCGGTGTATTCCCAAGAGCTTTTAGCTGGATCTTGCAGCAGATCTAGTCCAAGCTTCCTGAGCAACTGTGAGGCTGGCTTCTCGTCAAGTGTGATAACTCTCTTGAGACTGGCTCTTTGGCGGTGATAATACACAGCAGGCTTTTAACAAAAGGAAATTTGAGTGAATACATAAAATGGTACCTTTCACTTCTTCCCCAAGTGTGTTTTCAGTGTTTCCATCTGCGAGACTCTGAATACTTTAAAAAGAAATCTCTTTTGCTTTTTCAGCTACTTCCATCACTTATTCCCAAACATCTGTGACCCTGACCACAGTCTGATGTTGAGATCATCAATGAAATGCTTGAGTTTTTTTTAAAATTAAGCTACAATTTTTAACTTAAAAATTGTGTTTTATGAGTAAGGGGCTGAGTTCTATGTAGATTGTCTTTTTAAATAAATGAATTTTGTGTATCTGTTTCCTGCTACAGGATTTTAATTTTTAAGGAAGTTGATCTCAGTGTTAATGACTTGAGGAAAAAGTATCAGTAAATTTTGAACCCTTTGAGTTCCATTAACTTATATTGAAATATTGTTTCTCATTCAACATATGAGCTGGTCTGGTTTGGGATTCTCTTGGCTTTCATATAGTATTAAGTAGATAGAAAGTGTAGGACTCTCCCTCAATAAAAAACTGTTTTCTATTCACTATCCATTTCCATCTGTTCCATCAATAAAATTGTCATGCTTATTCCTGTAACTGATCCTGAGGCTGTAATTGATACATTTGGCTTCTTGTTATCCACCCCATCTCTATTTTCATACTCAGCTAGAACCTCAGAGTTTTTTGTTGGTAGAATGATACAAACTCTCATTCGTTAAGGATCTCCAAGTTTGTGATGTGGAGTTTTGTTATTTTGTTCCTGAATGTTTTCATTCAATTTCCTTATGAGACAAGTATCAGGAGATACAGAGAGATGCTGCTGGCTCCTCTTCTAGTCCTCTGTGCCTCCTCTTCTTTTTGTCTGCTGAGTCCAGTCATTGCACCCAGTGATCAACCCTTCTTAACATTTAGATTTAGTGGCATTTGGGTCTTTTAAAGGCCTGGAGCCATTTCATCTGCCAATGCAGAAACAACCCCTTATTCTCCTAGTTAACTTCAGCTGCCAATTTTCTGATGGAGTCTCAATTAGGGACTGCCTCCATCAGATTGGCTTGTTGGCATATTGTTAATTGATGTAGGAGTTCTCAGTCTGCTGAGGTCAGTACCATCCATCCCTAGGTTGGGGAACCTGGGCTGTGTAAGAAAGCTGGTTTAGCAAGCCAGTAAATGATGTTTCTCTGTGGTCTCTGTCTTAATTCCTGATCTGACTTTTCTCAGTTAGAGAAATCCAAGAGTTGGGCAGAGATGAATGTTACAGTAAGTATGGATTGTATAAGAAAATGAAAACATTAGCTTCTTGAAGGTAGAGATTTATGTTTGATTCATTACTGTAGCTCCGGTTCCAGTAAAGCATGTGTATGAAAAGGGTTGCTTCAGCTTCTTGATAGACAAAAAAAACCCAAAACAAAACGAACAAAAACTAAAGGTTGAAAACAAGAAAAATGTAGTCTTTTGGCTATGTATGAGAAGCTAGCTAGCACGGTGGCTAGCGGTGACATGGTTAGAGCTTTCCATGAACTTAGTTGTGATGGAAAGAGGGGAGAATGGATTTTCAGGAATGAGCTATCAGAGTTTGTCCTATGTATCTGAATGGGATCCCCCCACTTTCATACATAGACCTTGTCAGTGAAACAGTACTTTTGTTAGAAACTGAATTCTGAGATGAGAACCCTCATGAATGGGATTAGTACCCTGTAAGAGGTGCAGGGGTGCTGTCTGTTCACTGCCTTTTGCATAGTTGCAACAGAGGTGCCACCTGTGGAGCAGAGACCCACTTAGCACCAGACAGTGAACCTGCCAGCTCTTGGGCTTGGTTTTTCAGCCTCCAGACTTCTGATAATGAATGCCTCTAAATTGTCTATTCTAAAATATTTTCTTATTGTAGTTCTAATGGACTGTCATGCCATCCTAGATCAATAGAGAAGAGAATGAAATGTAAAATAGTTATTTTAATTTAACAAGGATTTTAGAAAAGGAAACAAAGCAACCAAACTGTCCTTCAGAGTGGCCATTTCATTTGCATCCACACTAGAAATGACCGGAAGCTGCTGTGGCGGCACCTGTTTCCAGCTGGGGTCTTTGGTCATCAGTAGAGATAGTGATGCATCGTTTGAGTCTGTATTTCCCTGGTGATGTGTGACAGCATGCTCATTTGCCATCTGCGTATATTATTGGTGAAGTGTGTTTAACTAGGTTTTCTTATTGCTGAGGTCTAGAATTCTGCTTAAGTGTGACAACAGCCCTTTCTCAGGCGTGTCTTTCACTACTGTTTACTAGTCAGTGCCCTAGTCCTCACTTTCTTTCTCCCTTCCTCCCCCCTCCATTTCTTCCTTCCACTCCATTAATATTTTACAGAATAAGTTTCTATCTTTTTGTTTGTATGTTTGTTTCTTATGGTGCTAAGGATTGACCCAAGGACCTTGCACATATGGGTAAAGTATTCTCCCATCAGGCTGTACCCTCAACTCCTAGAACATACATTTATTTTTAATTTTACCTTCTCAAGTCACTGAAATGTATCATGTCCTTGGTGTCATGTCTAAAAGTCAAGCCCCAAGGCATATATATTTTTCTTCTATTATCTTTCTGATATTTATAACTTGGCATTTTATATTTAGGTCTGTGATCTGTTTGAGTTACATTTTGTAAAGGATGTAAGACTTACCTCAATTTACATTTTTAATGTGTTCCAATGTCTAGTTGTTTTAATAATATGTGTTGAAAATACCTCCCTTACTTAATTTGAATCTTTGGTTCTTTGTTAAAGATCAGTTGATGTTATTTTGTGGGTCTATTTCTGGAACATCTGTTCTGTAGATGTGTCCATGCTTTCACTAGTGTTACCCTGTCTTCGTGACTGCAGCTTTACACCCGCATTATGAAACCAAATAGTATCTGATCTGGAATTCCCCTCTGCATGCTATGAATAATACATTTTATTACCATTGGTTAATAAAGAAGCTGCTTTGGACCTATTGCAGCCCAGAATAGGGCAAGGAGGGAATTCCAAGGGGATAGAGGAGAAGACAGTAGGCAGTCAGGGAGACAACAAGTAGCCGCTGGAGGAGAAAGATGCCCATGCACCAGTACTGGCAAGCCACGTGCCTCATGGTAAAATATAAAATAATAGAAATGAGTTAATTCAAGATGTAAGAGCTAGCTAGAAATATGCTTAAGCTAATAGGCCAAGCAGTGTTTTAATTAATACAGTTTCTATGTGATTATTTCGGGTATGAGCGCCCGGGGAACGAACAAGTGGCTTCTGACTATAAGTATCCATCCTCCAACTTTGCCTTTCTCTTTCAAGAATATGCTTACTATTCTGGATTTTGCTTTTTCATGTAGGTATTAGCTTATTGAAATACAGGAAGCAATGTTCTGGGATTTTGGTTGCATTGACTCTATAGATCAATTTTGTAAGAGTTCATATCTTGAAAATACTGCCTTCTATTCATAAGCATGGGCTAAACTCCAATTTATTTAGTTATTGTCTTTCTTTCATAATTGATTTACAGTGTTTTCCTTCTAGAGTTCTTCTGTATACTTTGTAGGTTTATGCCTAAGTATTTAATAAATGTTTTATGGTAGTATAATGGAGGACGTGATTCATTGGGGACTCACACATATATTATGTATGTATGTATGTATATACACACATATGTATATATGTGCATATATACATATATATGTATATATGTGTGTGTATATATATGTTTTTTTCCTCTTCATTTTCTTAATTCACACAATGTTCCTGGTAGAAAACATGTAACAATGCTCTTTTCTTATTTTTAATGTTTTTAGTGCTGTATTTATATGATTCCCATTCTTTTTAAAGTTGTGGAAAGACCTGATATAGACTGAAATGTAGAATCTTTGCTGTACCCTCCAACAGGCTGCACTTCCTGCCTGATGTCATTTCTTGCCACCTTCGCTTGCTCTGTCTGCTCTGAACAGCCCCCCATTGCTCTGTGGAGAGACTATGTGCCCTTCCGTGGCAAGGTTTTTGACCACTGTGTCTCATTTGCCGAGGATGTTCTCCCCAGTTCCACAATAGTCTGTTCTCTTACTTCATTTGAGTTTAGTTCAGTCCCATCAGAGTTATTCTACAGTCCTCTGTCTAGAAAAGCTTCTGCTTTTCTGCCCTTACTCTGCTGTAGGTTTCTTTATAGCATTTTTACTGACAGGTTGATGATCCTTTGTCTGGAGTTCTTGGAACCAGAGTGTTTTGGATTATTTTGATTTTGAAATATTTGTAGATACGTTATGAAATATTTTGAGTATGGGATCAGAATCAAAACAGAATTCATTCAAGTTTCATATGTTCCTTGGACATGTAACCTGAAGGTTACATACTATCTAACAATATTTTTTGTGCACATGCATTTTGACTGGAACCTGCTATGTGAGATCAGCTGTGGAGTTTTCCACTAAGTGTCATGCTGGCATTTAAAAAATAAGAAAGTGTGGGAGGACTTTGGGGTTTGGGTATTTTAGAAAAAGATGACCAACATGCAAGGTATGATATTCTTATTGTTAGCTTCTCTCGAGACATGGGAGCTTCATGAAGACAGGGTGTCCGTGTGCTCGGAATTGTGTCCTTGTTGTCTAGTGGGATGGGGGTTAGCATGTAAAAGGTACTAATTCTTTTGTTGTTGACATAAGCAAATAAATATTATGATTTTTCTGATGTCACAGTTATTAATAGGCTTTAAAACATATTTAATCCTTGGATTTGGTAGACTATATACTATGAACCATCTGGGTTGGATAAAAATCTTTTACTAAGAATATGAAATACTAGAATTGATGTCATCTGAAAGTAGAGTGTTTGACCTGTACAGACAGTGCTGATACATGATCTACTGTACACTTCTTATGTTAAAGATCAGGAACCTGAGACCAGGTGATGTGAGCAGGTATCAGGCCACACAGCTTGCTAGTCTCAGAGCTCTGATTGTGACTGGTAAACTGGGTGCTAGATTTCATACAACTTGTCTGTTTAGTTTCTTAGTCACAGTTATTTTTTAATAATTGATTTTTTTACTTGTAACTTTGCTATCTTTTCTTCAACTTCATGCTATATTAATTGCTCAGTCTTTTAAATTTCATAGCTCTTGGGTACCACTGGGTGAATAGTGAATATTGGATCTTCTTTAGTTTTCTTTTCTCATAAATATAAGTTCAACTTTCTAATCAAAATTGTGATTATTATGATAGTCTAATTCCTTAGTGACCCACCTCAGTCTGAACTTGATATATCGTGAACGAATAAGCCTCACGGTAGCTTATTCATCCAGGTGATAGAGTATGGTTTCTTAAGGCAGACAATAGTGAAAAAGAGATTGTCCTATATTCTTTCCTTTCCCTCTTCTCTATCTGCTTATCTTGAAAGTTTCCAAGGGTTGTATGGCTTAATTATCCTCTGGTAGGCTTGATTAGCAAAGGTATCACTTGCCAAATACTGGGCAGTGCAGATATTTGTGACTCAGCTGTTAACGGTCTTAGAAGTTGTCTTCCAAGAAGCCAGTCCATCTCCTGTCACCTAATGCTGCTGCTTTTGGTGATTGTCAAGGAACATGTTCAGGGATGCCCAGCTCGTGAGTAGGCGTGGCTCCAGGGCATCTGGTGACTGCCTTGCACTGCGAACTCAGTGAAATCTTGCCCTCCTGGCAGCTCCTCATTTTGAGATGAGCGTTTCCTTTTGCTTCACATGGCTTTCTCCATAAGAAAGGAAACCTTCCCTTTCTAAAGTTTTAAATGAAATGCTACAAGGTCACTTGTTTTCATGTTTGGAAGTGCATAACCATGCCTTTCAGAGGGATGTAACTTCTTAACCTAGAAAACCTGAAAAGCCTCATTCTCAACAGTGTCTGAAAGCTCTTGGAGAACTGGGCAGATTATGGAGTGCAGCTTCATTTCTCGGCTCTCCAGCTTGCTTTGTGCCCTCCTCAGATGCTTGGTCTGTACTTGTTAAATACAAGGATTTGAAGTTTTCTAGTGCCATAATGTTTGCTCTAATTAAGGAATTAAAAATATCATTTATTGAAAGAGTGCTGTGATAGACTAAAAGAGCTTGTATGCAAGGCACTGGGATCCTGTGTCAGTACCAGGTAGGAAATGTGGGTCAGACTGCATTGTCTGTCACCTAACCTTGACAAAAAAAACCTGACTGGAAAATACATAATATACATGAAAAAGATGATTGAAAATTGGGGTGTTTTTATTTTTGATTACATTATCTTAATCCTTAAGTTTTTAATTGAATGCAGCCTGTTTGCACTTGCAAGTAGAAGAATGGTGCTGTTAGCAAGGCTTTGATTACTCTGTGCACATGTTTTGTTTTCCATGTAGTTATTGTGTTTATATTTTAACCTCTTTTTTAAAAAAGATGGAGCTATTTCCTTATGGGAAGTCTGTAGTGTGTTTTTGTACACTTTTTGAAAAAATTCTTACTTTGAAGTTAAATAAAATGGCTTAATTGAGAACCTTGAAATAGAGATGATAGTGAAACTTTAAAGTAATGAAAAAGAACACTGATTTAATTACTACTTCAATCAGTAAAAAATATACTTTATAACTATAGTAATTTTAAAGAAAGAAGCCACACAGAAAGAAATATGACTGAGGATTAGTTAGGAGGGAGAAAAAATGGTATTCCTTTGTTAGGCATTAAAAAATTTTAATTAACTGCTTGTCCAAACACAACAATTAAAATAGCAATTACCTCTAAAGTAGCAACAGTGTAATTGCAGCTGCTGTGATCTAAAGCTAGGAAACAAAATGTTAATCTGGAATGAACAGTTTAAATATGAAATTATGATATACTTGGCTTCCTGTAGTACAGCTGTCAAGCTTGGGCAGCTCGCTGGTCAATAGTGACATTCTATGTGTCAGTGAACAGAGTCTCCTGATACCATAACCCATAGTTCACACATTACTGAAGCTCCAACTGTCGAACATTCAAGTCCCCTGGTATTATTGCAGCTTCCAGACTCTCCTGACTGGCTCATGTTTCATTCTTTGGCAATTTGCCCTAATGATATCCCTCAGGAGCTTTCAGCCTCTCTTTTTCCATATTTAATCGTGTTGTATTAATCTGAGTGATGTGCAAACTGTGCTGCACAAATTGTCATTTCCTACAAGATTTTCTAAGAGACTCACTAATTTTTTTCACTTCAACTTTTATTTATGGTACAAAATTTTACCTTAACTATATTTTCAGATTGAATATAAAATCTGCATACGATTCCCAAGAAACTTCTTTTGCTTTTGTGTGTTTTTCAGGACCATAGAGACACAGGCTTTTACATGTGGAGTTGGTAAAAACAATGTATGCTATGTCACTGCTTCAATTGTCCTATGATGATCACTCATCTCTGATACCTTGAACATGCCTTTTTCTTTAGAGGGTCAGCAGCCCCTCATTATTGTTCCCTCTCTGAATTTTAGTTAACCGCCTGTCTTCACGGCTCGGCTGCTCTGCTCTACCCGATGTACTGGCAGCACATCTACATCCCCGTGCTTCCTCCACACCTGCTGGACTACTGCTGGTAAGCTGGCCTCGCCAGACCCTCAACCTGGGTTTTACCATTAGAGTCTTGTATAGACTAAAGAAACCACAGAAACTTGGCTCTCAGATAAGTTATAAGTATAAAAGAACATTTTTATATGCATCAGAATAGTTCATTCTAAAGATAATAAAAATTTAGATTTGGCAGATGTATTTAAATTTTGCAAATTTCTTCTGTGGTCATTTAGGAAAATGATATGTAAGTAAGAAATATAATTTCATTTTGTGGCTCAGAGATTATACAATGGCTCTAGGGTCAGAGAACAATATCCCAGGTATCAGAGTTTATCTGTCAAATCTACCTTTAATCCTATTTGCTCTTTGAGGACAAGCTTTCATACCTTTGCCTGTGATAGACACCCTTTTCCTTCACCTCCTCTCTTCTCAGCAGCACCCTGAAAACAGTATTGTGAAAGTGATTGATTCTAGTACAAGAAATTTTGAGAGTCTGGTATGAGGCAAAGTGTCAGCCTAAAGCAACCAAGAAAACCAGCGTGGAAAGTGTGAGAGCAATTGTGAGAACTGGCTGGCTTTAGAAACAGCTCCGAGTGAGCTCAGTAATCTGAGTTCAATCAGGCCACTAGAAACTAGAACAATGGCCAATGGCCTCCTTGTTCTCTCTAACTGGAATTTAGCAAGGCTTCTATATAGTAAGGCAAGACAAGGAGGAGTCTCCAAAGCAGAAGCTTTGATTGTGTATAGAGAAGCTACTCAAGAACTAGATCCCCAGTGCTGTAGTTTTGGTATTCGAGGCTAAAGAATCATTTTCACCATATAATAACCTGCAGGCATAGTTAATTTTTAATAAATTTGTTGAGATTTCTTTATCTGAATCATGCCTTTGTATAAATTCATATTTTACACACACACAAAGATACACACAGATGCAGACACACAGATACACATACATAGATACAAACACACACAGACACAAATCATTTTGCATCGATGATTTTCTTATATCAAAGCTAGTATTAGTAAAAAATCAAAGTCCTTTTGAATTAATATATTTATTTAAAATTTTCATGAATTTTCATTATTTCTTTAAGGATTGTGATTATTTAAATATGCAATGTTTATGCAAAGTGGTGGTAGGTGTTTTACTAAGTTCCTGGGACTAGCCTTCTTCAGAACAATGCTTGTACTTGTCCAGATTAATTACACTGCTGTAGTGTGTGTTTCCACATGTAGCAACAGCATTGCTCATGCTGTGAAGTTCTTGCCTTGGAGAACTTGAAAGGAAAAATAGTTTTGTAGACTGCAGGATGTACTTTAATTATATTATGAAGTGTAATGTGCACAAATATAAATATAATGCCAGATCAGTAAATAAGTTTTTCCTCTTATCATTTTAGAGTTTTCCTGTTGACCAACATATTTAAAATATTTTTCCTACTTCAAGGCAGATAATGCAGTTTGTTTATATTGATGTAGGCATAGATTTCTGCATACAGCGTTCTGTAACTAGACATTTATTTTAAAGTCCTCTTTTCTAAATTAAAGTCATTTTGAGAACTAATTATATGATTAGAATCACATTTTGCAATATTACTTGCATCATAATTTTTCTGTTAAAATGTTCTGACCTCTTGTAATAACATACCTTTAAGTTCAACTCCATGTAGTATTATTATTTCCAGAAATTTTTTTGAACTTGTTATCAAGTCTTTATTTCTACTTCCACTCTAAGTAAGGAAACTTCTCCCTCCCCTCCTTTCTTTCTTATTGCTTGCTTGATTTTAATGCTAGAAATAGTGTTTAGGACAAGTTTCAATGACCTCCATGCCAGTATTCCCTGGTTCAGAGAAGAGCAGTGGTGTCTAAACAAGGAATTGTGTGAAAACTTTCTGAGCCTTAAAATCATATGTTGGCTCAGTTTTTGTTAAAGTATCTCCATCCATCTATGTGACTTCATCCTATTGTCAGAAAATATGATATATTAAGCAGTTTCCTAGGGAAAACAATTCTCTTCCATTTATGTCCTTGTTATTAGGATCATACTGATACATGTTGAAAGAAGAGACCTGTAAGTTATCCCTACAGTCTCAAAATCATTGAACAAAAAACTTACTTCAGTTCCAAATGGGGCCACATTTTTGGGGTGGATTGCATCTATCTTGGTTAACTTTTCAGAGTGATTGGGATGTTGCAAATCCTGAACCATTCATGGATCAAGAAAATGTTTCTGTGTTTGCCCCTCATGTTAGTGATGTGCCATAGACTTTGGTGAACCATAATGCCCTCTTGTGACCATAGATGAATGTCACATCTTGGTCCTTTGACACTCTTATTACATTGTTGGTTGGTCGGTCCATCCATCCATCCATCCATCCATCCATCCATC
>LOJH01026874.1:5186-17194 GCA_001685095.1 Ellobius talpinus
TATATATATATATATATATATATATATATATATATATATATATATATATAGACATATGCATGTAACATGGAAAAAGAGACTAAGGATTTAAAGGATAACAATTGAAAATATATGAGAGTGCTAGCAGGAAAGACTAGGAAGGAAAAATGTTGTAATCTCAAAGAATAAAATAAATATTTAAATAAACTTATCTTTTTCTTTGTAAAATATAACATGTTTCATTTGCAAAATGAAATTCAATAATTGAAATGGTTAGAAACATGCTTTAAATTATCTCTAGAAATTTAGTTGTAACCTCTCTACTCATTTCCAGAAAATTGCCTTTAAAAGAAGACAATGGAAAAGAAGTCCTAAACGCAGAAACTATAGAAATTAAAGTGTCTAATGATATCATCCAGTCGAAAGAAGATGACAGCAAAGCATGACCACAAGTTTCAGCAGCTTGGTTACCACCACAAAGAGCAATTGGTTTGCTGTGACAACTTGACCAAAACTATTCCATTGACCTTAATTTCTTGGGAAATGTCTAGCTTGGAATAGCTTGTACACATATACATATGATCAACTCCTCCTGTCACAGTTCATTTCCTTCTGTTATTGCTGTTGTGCTTGTTTGTTTTGTTAAGTATTTCAGTATAAAGTCTTGATTGGCACCAGTTTTGGGTATCAGTTTGATTCTATGACTGAAGTATTACAATTTATTATATGGCTAAAAGGCTTTTCTTTTAAAAAATTTTGTTTCATGTAACACCAACAGATGTATTTCAGCTCTCAAAAATATTAGGTTGTCATAGATGGCAGATGAAAATCATTCTGAGATAAATGTGTACAAAAGCCCTGCATGTTTATGAATCTTATCTTGGGCAAACACACTATTAAAATGGCTTTCAGATTAAGATGAAGGCACATAACAAAGGTTATACTTTTTATCTAGAAAATTTCAGGGAACCCATTCTGGAAGGAGCTAGCCAGTTATCTTTTGCAGATATTAGAAACTGAAAAAATGTTAGAGAACTCGTTTCAACTTATGACCACATTGCATTTTTGACATTGATCTTGGATACAGTGATACCAGGTCTAAACTGTTATGCATCCAAAAGAAGATTAGTTGTGTGTAAAATTAGATTAGAAAAACTCCCTAAATCTCTTTTTATGTATGCCATATTCACTCACAGTGGATTACACAAAAAGTAAATGTATTACAAGTAAAAATGGTATTGATTTCTGCCCTCAGCTTCAAATAAAGTAAATTTAAATGGGAAAATATCAATATGCTTTCTTGATATATTTATAAATACATGATTATTTTTATTTATATATAATTTATCAAAAATAAAGTTGTTTTTAAGTACTTTGAGTTATATTAGATATGTTTTGGTATATTGATTTAGGTGGTCATTATTATTATTATGTGTCCCTCTTTAAATGAAAGTTACTAATGATATTGAAAGTATATATTAGAGTGAATTAATTAAACATTCAAATGTTCCAAGAGGATTGAAGAACCAAAATGCTACTATTGACTTATTTTCAAATAGTGCATTTTAAAATCCATTTTACACCAATTTCAAGGTATTTAATAAACAGCTACAGTTAAAACTATCATTTAATTATTCTATGTAGAGTTTCTAATATTATTTCTTAAGTACTACACAAGAATATGATAGTTACTAACTTACAAGCTATGCAAACTCCCTGAGGTCAAAGTCTGAACTATGATTTAACTTATGTCAAAGGAAAAAAATTGTAGCTATCAATATACATAGGTGGGGAGCAGGGTAAAATGATTTAAGTCAGAGTTCCTAAAGCTACTGTAGTCTCCCTCTTCCTTACAGCCTTTGGTGTTCTGGCACCAAGTGAATGGCTCCAATATTGGTGCATTTGAGACCACATTCTCATATTTCATTGGATAAATATTTTTAACACTGAAGATGGCCCTGCTCTTATACTATGAGGTAATTTCATGAAAATTACATGCAACATTAGTGCCACTCTGGAATGCTTTCCTTGGTAAAATGCTTAAACTTGCCATCCAAGGAGAGATAAATGTTTTATTGTATCTTTTACCTCACCTGCTGACTGTCAGCTAGACCAACTGTGCCCAACTGCATGGAAAGATGCTTTAATCTTCACAGTGCTTTGTGGGAAATTCTGGGTTATTGCAGGGGTCTCTCCTTGATGCCCATCCTGGCATATTCTGAAGAGAGAGAGAGAGAGAAAGACAGAGAGGGAAAAAACCCAAAATAGAAATCTGTGCCTAATTAAGAATTTGAACAGTGTCTATCTAAAATAAGGAAACAAACCAGTTTAACCCTTTCAAACTTGCTTACCAAACATTTTCTTGATAGATTTGTCTAGTATGTTTAGCTCATGTTTGTCAGGTCATTTTAGTTTCATTTTTTAAGGGGTACTTCTTTCTGCTTGTTTTACTTTGTACCAAATGTACTAAAATTAGTCAAAATACTTGAATTTATTTGTTTGTGTAAAGTGAACAGGCTTAGTAGTGGTGTCTATGAAGCAATAGCCATGAATATTGATATTTCCTCGATAGAATGACATGGTTTTAAACTAATGATATAAAATAATTTGTATGACTGGTAAAGCAATTTAGCATGTTTTGAATTGTCATATTTGTGCTATAACACAAGAACAGAGAAATAAGAGCAAAATATTTTTTGTGTTTTCTCAATTTGAAGCTTTAATTTTATCATGTCTTCAGTTTTTCTATGTAAAAAAACTGAATTAAATTTATATACATAGTCTTAAATCTTTTGTCATCATAAGGAACCACTGGATAGCTTTGGATAGAGTCCATGGATGCTTTCAGGTGTTTCAGAGATGCTGAATCTGTCTTAGAAATCAATGCTCTGCAGACACCATATTGATATGGTAAACTTTTTAAAGTTTCAAAGAAATTCTCCTAATCACACAGTTTTTAAAGTTTCCAAATGAGAATGTCATATAGTGAATTCTCAATTTATAAATAAGCCTGAAATGATTTTTTTATTTTTTAATTCTATTTTAGAAAATGAATTTATGTAACTTTTACTATCTGAAAGTCCTTTCCATGTTATAACAAAATTTCCACTGTACAAAATTTAAGTATTGTTAAGGTAATCTGAACTTTCCACCAATTTAAAAAAGGCACAAATGTAAGGTTAGGAGCTGATAAAATGACAATCTATATTTGACACCCCATGAGAGAAAATTTAAATATTTGAATTTTAAAACATGTATTTTTAAAAATGACACAAATATGTTAAAATAATTTACAGTGATGTTTGAATGCATTAAAATTGTGATTTCAATAGGTTAATTTATTATTTTGTGGATAAGATATATTACTGTTCTATTTATACTAATGTCTAACATTAACAATCTCTAAAACTTTTATTTTTTAATATTAATACTTACATCATCAAGTTCAAAAGAGTTTTGAACCAACAAATGTCATATGAGTCTTAGACTTTGTGTTAAGCATAAATAAAATAGATATTAGTAATCAAATGAATTATAAGTTACATCAATTATTTATATAAAAATCATCTCTTTATTTTGAAAAATTAACAGGTATTTGTGCCTTTATATTAGCATGACATTCCTCTAAAGAAAAACTACAACTACTATATGTGTTTTGATCATGCATATGACACTAAAGCTGGATTTTTTTACAATCAATTAATAAACTTTATTGTAACCTCTTTCCCTTACCTACAATATATATAAACAAACAAATTTATTTTTATTTATAATAAAACAATACTTTAGTCCATTCATAAGATACTTTAGTTGATTCTGTATTGTTTTTCTAGATGATAAGTCTGTATTGGGAAAATTGTGATGTTAGCTCTAAGAAATACAACAGATGCTATTTACAACCAGGGCAGTTACTGTGGGGTCACTTGGGTCTTCACTGTTTTGTGGAGATCATAAATCATCCATGTGATGGCAAGATAAACAAATATCAAAATATCAATAATTGAAATGGTAAGAGAAGTTTACATTTTTAATTTAAAAATATTGGTGATGCATATAATAGCTATTTAAAATTACATTATTTTTCATGGAAAATGATGTAAATGCTGAGTTTGATTTTCTCATGGAAAATTTAGAGGGAATCTTTCTTTTCAAAACATTTCATTAAATCTGAAATCATTTTGCAATGAGAATTTTCTTATATATCTTCAATTTCCACTTATTCACCCTTTGGAATAGTCTGTCTAAAGCTGAAATAGCATATAGGTAAAATTTCATATGCTAAACTTGAATTGTGTTTGGTTAAAAATTAAAATTTAATCAGAGAAGTTAAATTATTAAAGATAATATTATATATAGTCTTAACAATATTCTAATATGAAACAACTGTTTGTATAAATGAAAATATTATAAAAGGCCTGGCAATAGTAAGAGCTGAGTACATGTAATTTTCTTCCAGGCTTCACTCTTTTTTTATTTTAAATCGTGTTCACCCATGTTGATGGAGCTACTTATCAACACTATACAAGATTACTAAAATAATAACTATCTCTCTTCATATAGTAGTCTCTGACTTATATATTATATATAATGGTGAATATTTATTTGTTAACATATTTAGTAGTCTTACAAACTATTCATTATTACTACATAGTTTTATAATAATTTAAATCACTTAGTTAATATAATTTATTTAATTTTAGTTTGACATAATTTTCTGGTTACTGACCAAGCATTGTTCATGATGATTACTATAGAAATTTCCAATGTAAATGTATATATCACAACTTTATTCTTTTCTAATTTACAATCCCATATCTTTAGTGTCTAATTTTAGCCTTGCATGGAAGAAAATAAGTAAGAAAATGATGTTTGGAGCATTTCTATCAATACCAAACAGAAGAGTTAAGGAAAATAAAGATAAAATCACCAGGAGAATAAACAACCAGTACTGGAATAGATACAGAAATGCCTAATCAAGGGATAAAATCATTTTTAGGTAAATAGTTATGCCAATGAAAGTAGAGCAAAGACAAAACTCTAACAGCATCTGAAAGACCATGTAGCAGAGATAAACTGTATAATTCAACTTGAAGATACGATGTTTAAACTAATGCTATGCTATAATTAAAATTATATCATTAAAAACAAAAAAACTACTTAGCATTTTCAAAAAATGTTGTTTGTTAAGGATTTGTCTCTAACCCTTTGAAAACAAAATCAACAATTACAAAAGAGTTTAAAAACATATTTGGAGGTATGGGAATTCTATCCATATTCTCAAATAATAAAACATGAAGTCATATATTTTTTAACTTAAACATTTTATCCAAATTGTGTATAATTGCTATCTTGTTTTCTTATTATTTCAATATAGTATGTCCCTATTAAATGCTGTATATATATGTCTAAACTGTAAAAAGTATACTGCAAATGTTGAAGTTTTGTATTTATGAGAGACATTGAAAGTATGGCTTATGGTATTTCAAAACTGTCACTCTCCACCATTTGTATATTAATAGTAAAGATACTTTTACTTTAATAAAGTGTCAAATTTTATGTTTTTTCTAATCCTATCTCACTAGTGAGAGAGCTTTTATGTAACAAAATCTTAGTTTCTGGAAATTACAAACATACCACTAGGCAGCCAGAAGACAAATCCTTTCTGCCATCTTATATCAATTGAATCATAGCATTATGGCCTGTCAACAATGTCCTGATCAGAAAAAAATAAATTTAAATAATTTAGATAGACTGTCACATAAGCATCATTAGTATCAACAAGGAAACAATGAGAAATAAACTTGTGTGAATCTGACCATAGACCACTATATCGCTAGGCTCTTTGATAGGAACACAGACATAGAGCCTTAATGAAATTTTCTTATTATGGTTGTGTAGTGGGAAGTTTGCGTCTACTTGGGTATCAGAGACACTTTTGGTTTTGTTGAATTTTCTACATATTTCACTTTCAATGCATGAGGTTAAGGCATCCTACTATGTTTAAGAAATAATACTTCAGCATACAGTATGATTTGCTGCCAAGCCATGTGATCTAGAAAATTAAGAAATAAGTCTTTGGAAAAATAATTTACTCAGAAGACATGAATTTTGGAAGTAGTACTTACATAAGCAAACAGAAAGGGCAGTTTAAAAAAATAAAGAGAAAAAAGGAAGATATTATAGATAAATTTAGACCTAGGAAACTAATATCCATTTCCACTTTATGCTGAAATTCTTTTTTACATTATTAACTTTAAAAGAAAGGTGTTAAAGCAATTGACTTTGGAAATTGATACATCATAACTATATTTTCCTTTTCTGATATAAAACACATTTATTTTAGTGTCTAATTTTGGTCTTCCTTAGAAGAGAAGTCCCATGCCGAAAACACCATTCTTAGCAACACAGCCTCACAACCATGAGCTTAACAAGATTCACACCAGTACTCATGACAAAATGAAAGTGGAAAATCCAATGAAGCAGGAGGACTATACAAAGAATTATAGGCAACTATCAATTGGTAAGGGTGGTAGAAATAGTCTCCTTTACTGAAGAAAACACAATTTGCTTATCCTACACCAAATGGACAACCCTATAAGCATACATACAAATCACATCATACAGACTGAGGAAGTTATAGTTAGTAATGTGTATGTATATGCATACACATGCAATAACAATAAATAAAAGAGGCTATGAATTTGAAAGACCCCATAGAAGGGAGAGGAGTAGGGGTCTGGAAGGAGGAAAGGAAAGTGAGAAATGTAATTATAATGCTACATTTTAAAATAATAAACATAAGATAATTTGTATGTTTCAAGATACCCTTTCAGTATTGAGGTTGCTTTTTTTGGGAGGGGGGTCTTTTTTGTAAATAGACATTTATATAGAGGATTTATAATTTGTTGAACTTGTTAATTTATTTTACTGTTGTTAAGTCACTATAAAATAATCCTTTAAAACAAAACAAAATAAATAAGCAGATATATCAATAATACTAAATGTCAATTTTTGTTTTTGTTTTTAAAACAGGGTGTCTCTGTGTAGTTATGGAGCCTGTCCTGGAACTCATTCTGTAGACCAGGCTAGCCTTGTACTCACAGAGATCTGCCTGCCTCTGCCTCTCAAGTGTTAGGATTAAAGGTGTGTGCCACCACCACTTGGCTAAATGTCAAATTTTTATAAGGGGCTTTTTCCAAGAGAGTTCTCCAAGACAAGACATCCTGTTTTTTGGTTAAATTCTCCAAAGTAGCTTTTAGCATTCAGAGGAGGCATTATTTTGTATTTGTGTATTTATGCTTTAAAAACTGTGTGTAGCATATTGTCAAATGCAACAGTATTTCAATTACTATATTTTTAGTATAGTAAATCATAAGGGAAAATCTGGAGTTGTGTCCTATTTGAAAAATGTAGGCAAATTTGTGATTCAGCTCATCCCATTACATCAGCTGCCCTACCAATCTCGACTCTGTACACTTCTATCCTTTTTCTATCATTTATTATTCTCAAATTGACTTTTAAAGATCAAAACATAGAATAGAAGAAAAAATGTCAGAATCAAGCCAAGTCACATTTGTGCACAATCTTACTTAGAAATTGAAGCAATTCAACTACAAATTACATAGGAGAGTCATTTAAAACAAAAATATTTGTTTTGTTAAGAAAATTGCATTCTTTGTATTTGTTAGCATGACTAGAGAAAACAGAACTCACATCCAATTTATAATAAGAATTTCACACAGAAACAAAGGATAGTGGAAATGAGACACATACAGAATTAGTTAACTGTGATTATGAAGTTTTGTTTCTGTTTAAATATTTTATAGGAATTTTAAAATAAACATGATCAGAGAAATGTATGTGATTATTTTACCAAATCAAAAACTAGGAAAGTAAAATTTAGTATCCATTTAAAAAAGATGAGGGAATTGTATCATTTTTGTCTTTTTCACAAAATAATTGTAAACTAATTTTTACAATGTAATTATATATATACTTTTAAAATATATAGTATGTTAAATATTGATGCATTTGACAATATTCTAACACATGTATATCAAAATGAAGCTTCATTAATGTGGCTAATGGACTGTGATCTGGTTAGTCCAACAATAGCTGTCTCCAAACAGGAAGACCATAAATCTGGTAGTTGTTCAGTTTCCCATCTAGTAACTGTCTCTGCTTGTCTTCAGTTTACCTTGGAATACCATAGAAACAGTCTGCAATGCCAACCAAGTAATGCCTCCGCAGAAAAGATAAACTAACCAGTGAAAAAAAAGCAGTCAAAGAGAAACAGCTTCCTTCTTTCAACTGTGGAGCTCAGATTAACCATGATTCCTCTGACATTATAAGATCTAGGATTATAACCAGTCAAGAGAATTCCTTCATAGGTCTGCCTAGTCACTTTTTTTACCCACATCCAGAAGCATTCAGGTTGACAACCATGATTAAACATCACAAGTATGCAAATAGGTGATTATGAGTAAACTCAGATATGGAATCAGGAAAAAAATATCTATACTCAACAACCTCATGTTTTTCATATTGCTATTTCTGGACTTGAGAGCTCTGTGTAGAAATTGATTCTGTGCCCCAGTTAAGAAGTGTTGATTCTAAAGTGAATATTTTTCATACTGAAATGCTCACATGTTATTTCCTGATCAATGCTTATTAAGTTTATCATTTGGCATTTATAATAAAACAAAGAAAAATTGTGATGTGAGTCTCCTACCTTCTGTCTTTGATCTGTAATTCTGATATAAAAATGTGTTAGGCAGTTATCTAATGCACTGAATGTCACATCAGTCTCAAATGTAATGATTTTTAAAATAGTAGCTTTCATGATTTTGTGTCAATTTGATTAAATTGGCATTCATTTTTCACCACATTTTGGCTACTTGCTACCAAAATGTAGCTTAAAAACTAGAGATCCAAAGTCTAACTTCATCAGTCTCTGTTTGCATCAGGTATGCAGTATACACTTGAATTACACAAGACATTATTCACATGAGTAGGCATATTATGGTTGTTGTAGGAGAATACTTCTTGCCAATACAAGGAACATTTATCTTCATTGTGTCCCTTTCCTCTGAGAAAGCAATGGAAACAAATATGATGGCTGGAAAGCTTAGTCACACTGAGGAATTAATAAAGTTGCATGTCCTATTTATCACAGGCAGGAATTTCCTCAAAGCGTCTTCGAATAAGATCTTCTCTGTCTGCAGGCACTAAGGCAGTTTCAAGGATACTACAGATTTCAGTAATTGTCTCCTGACCTTCAATTTGGTTTCCTCACACCCAGAAGCACAAAGAAGATGACTGAATTTCTAGCATTTTATTACAATAAGAGCTCTCTTCACATTGCCAGTTTCTGTTTCATGCATTGGTGCTACTCTATTAACTTATTATTGTTATGTTTACAAATCATAATGTCTTAAACTCCAGCAATTCCATCTCTCAGATCTCTACTTCCCTCAACATGTTTCCTTTGACTGAGATTCAATGGTTTCTTACTTTTTAAGAAATAAAAAAGTATTGAAATTTTTCACATTTATTAGCCCGATCTGTAAAATCACTTTTTACTTAAATGTTCAAGATAGGACATGAACACATTTTGAGAAGCCATTTTGTCTACTCTAGTCAACATAACCGGGTACTGAAACATAACAGCTTAGGAAGTCACATTGCATTTTGTCTTATTTTTCTCTGTGTTGTGTGTGTTCATTTGGGTCAAATCCCTGTTTTCTTCTGGCATTGTGGTATGTTGAAGGCCAGTGTTATTTCTAAAGGAAAAAAATGTATGTGTGTCTCTGTATGTGTACGTGTGTGCGTATTCATGCATTACACAATTACAAATTCTGAAAGCCTAAGGGATATTTTACCTGTAAACTTAATGCTTACAAAACTAATGATGAAATGAAACAAATTTGGTCAGATGTAGCAACCGGTAGAATTCAATGATGGTGAATAAGGCATACAGAAATCCATGAAATAAAAATATCAACAGAAGCATTATGTACAATGAAGACAAATACTGAGTCAAATGTCTATAACCTCATAATGGAGTCTCTTCATTATTCTCTATATGCTATCTATTATTAGTCTGCAATGTCAGCAGAGTTTTCAGAACTGTGGAAAGATGATATGTGTAAATAACAGCATTATTCTTAAGAATTTTGGAGCAACACCTTGATACTCTGCTGATAGCTATTATCCATGTAAGTATCTCTTGCTAGTTATTATTAACTAACCTTTCAGCTATAAGCTTGTGTACTATCAGGTCTTGAGTGCCAATGTCACACAAACTAGAGGCATCAGAAAGGAAGGAGAGCCTCAGTTGAGGAAATGCTTCCATGAAATCCAGCTGTAAGACAGTTTTCCGAATTAATGATCAATGGAGAAACACTCAGATAATTGAGGGTGGTGCCATCACTAGACAGCTAGTCTTGAGTTCTTTAAGAAAGTAAGCTGAGCAAGCCACATAAACAAGCTGATAGGCAGCAGCTCTCCATGATCTCTGCATCATCTCCTGCATCCAGACCCTTCTCAGTTTGGATTCCTGTCCTTAAATGATGAATAGTGCTGTGGACATACAAGCAGAATAAGCTCTTTCCTCCCCAACTTGATTTTGGTCATGATGTTTTGCTGTAGTAATAGAAACCCTAATACAGTTAGGTCATGTACATTAAAGCTACTTTGTCCAGAGAAAGTGGACTATACAGATCAGAACTAACTGGCCTTAAGAATATCCATATGTTACATGAAGAACTGACTTCAGTGTCTGCATTGCTTTTGCTCATGCATGACTTCTCCTTGTCAGCCTATACGTTTAATCTCATAGGTGATTATCTCCAAATAGGTGAGAAAGGAGCAGGAGATGAACATGGTTTGCATATATTTCCCATGGTTCACAGCACTCACATAGTGTTCATATAGAGTAATGTAGCCTCTTCCTGCAACATCTCTGAATATTAGCAGGTTAGTAAATTTGAGTTGATAGTATTCTCAGTAGTCCTCCTATTAGTTCATTTTCTTGGAAGTAGACATTTTCTTTATTACATAAGAGATGATAAACTATATTGACCGACTTAAAAGACTGCTTTGGTGCTATACCTCTACAAGGCCAGGATACTGAAAAAATTTGCACTCTAATGCCTACTTATAATAATTCCCAAACTATTCAAATGTGAAATTATGGGCTGATTAATGGACATAACTATAGTTGAATGGGATGTTTCTTAAAAAAAATGAATACCAATGAAGAAAATTTTGAGAGATGGTCAAGAGACATTTGAATACACCTGTTTGATGGATATTCAACAAAGAATAATCTCAGCAGAGGAGGATCTTAAACACTAAGTGGTGTGGATGTTTCATTTTGTGGATGCCAGTAGCTGACTTACACTGAATTCACTTGTCATCAATAGGCTTCTGAAGAAAGGCTTTATGACAGTAGGTTGTGTACATAGGTTCAGATATATGGATTTCCACATGAATAATATATAAAAAATTCATAATGTACTAATTTTGTCTGAGTATAAATAATTATATTCTGACTTTGAAGTGGAATCATTGTAGAGGTACACCTGCAGCAACCTCTGGACCAATTTAAAAATTTTAACCTTCGATATCATTTTTAATAATATTACTTTTGAATCCAAGTTCAAATAAGTCACAGTTTCAGAGTTGTGCACACAAAACAGCACCGCAAAGATGGGCAGACAGAGATAAACACATACCCTATTTTATTTTGCCATATATATGTAATATTCATATATATATATATATATAGATTAGAGATAGAGATAGAGATAGAGATAGAGAGAGAGATAGAGAGAGAGAGAGATAGAGATAGAGATAGAGATAGAGATAGAGATAGATTAGAGATAGATTAGAGATAGATTAGAGATAGATTAGAGATAGATTAGATATAGATATAGATATAGATATAGATATAGATATAGATATAGATATAGATAGATAGATAGATAGATAGATAGATAGATAGATAGATAGATAGATAGATAGAT